>DF359756.1:11403-33701 GCA_000787875.1 Solanum virginianum
ATCCGACTTCATATTCTGATCAAGAGGTAAAATTGAGTGAGAAATGCGTATAACCTGGGTTTTAGAGCAACTGTAGTGAAAAATAATTTTTCATAAAATTCCTTATACAGAGAGGATCCGCGCCCGTGGTGCGAAGTGGCCAGGGCACTGACTAGCGTTATTTTGTTGCGAGTTTTACTAATTCAGTCCAAGGCTTTGGGGTCTTGGGCCCATGCCCTCCTATGCGTAAAGATACCTATACGTAGTCATATTTCCACCCTATATCACTCAAAACATTCCCCAAAACTCACTCTAACACTTAGCCAGATATTTCATCCAAATTCAAATATCCCAAACTCATCTCCGGATCTATGATCTATTATGAGATTTGATTAAGGGTTTCAATGTATTTTGCGTGAGGGTGTTACCAAGTGTTGGTAGGTTGATTTACATTAAGTTTTCTCACATGATTTCACTCTTGAATTGCAGGATTTTGAGCTAGCATTACACACCCACCAAGTGTTTGATGAAATGTCTGGTTAAGAATTCTTGACCTATTGATGATCTATTGCATGGCCTATGACTCTGTCACGCCCAAAGTCCTGTTAGGGCGGACTGGCACCCATTGCCGATAAGGCTCGGGAGAACTAACCTGTATCCATGTGCTTTCTATACATATTATAAGGGATTTCCACCTCAACTTACTTTACAACACAAAAATATAAGCTTGAGACACGCAAAGCTCCGAAGCAACCTGGAGCTTGGTAACCACAACTGGATATCTTGTACTCTTACTGGGGAGATCTACTAGCACCTGTACCTGCAACATGAAATGCAAATGCCCTATAAGGGACATTAGTATGAGATAATGTACAGAATATATAAGGCAGGATATACTATATATGAAGTAACAACTCAAATTAAACAACGCACGGGTGTAGGATAAGAGACCACTTTTAGTTATACTATGGGATCATGCACTTTTATGTTCTTTTTATTACTTTACCTTTACTGTATAATTTGTGCACAATATGTAATACAAATGACCAACTGATCAGTGGTAAATCTATATCGGGATTACTTGGTATCCACGTATGTATGTAGATTTGAAGGTGACTATGTATGGGAGTATATGGATATGTGAAAGAGTGGAGACACGGTTAATAGTTGTATCAGAGTGGGTAAGTGCCTTTATGTGCCAAGGAAGGATCTAGATTTAATGCCAAATAATACAAAATCAAGTAGCCTTACATACCTCATTGTACGACCTCGCTATTACCTCAAGATAACCTTCCCTTCCTCCAACTATTTATCTACAACATGGTAGATGATAAAACTAGCATTAGCAGCTAATAGACACATCTTGGCAGGCCAATCTCATAAAAAAATAACATACAGGCAGCAAATGGGTAATCATAAACTCGAGCGTATTCTTTCAACCTTTCCACCCCTAATCGTATTTTCTAATACATATTCTCATATACATATCATGTGTAGCCTATTTTAGTGCCATAATAGCCTTACAATAGCCCACAAAGCACAACACATAACAATTATATACAACATACAAAGGGCGGCATAACGTTACATCCATTCGCTACATTTTGACGTCGACGATTCCAAACCTGTTCTAACTTTGACCAAATAGTCCCAACAATTTATACACATCAACCAGACTTAAAACAGTTCAAAAAAAGTCCTCAAAATATGTGGAGGACGTGAGACCATAGTCCTCAATCAATCAGCCCATAAGTTTCTATTACGAGAACAATTATGATATCACACAAGAACTCACTTTCACGGACTGTAAAAATAGTGCAAAAGCCTTTATACATCATTATCGAACTAATACACATTAAGAACAATAGCCTCCCTTCATGATCAATCCAACCAAAAAGTGCAAAGCTTCCAAATAAACAAGAAAAATGTACAACAACTTTTGGAAATACATGCTGTCCAACAATTTCAGCAATTGTATAGTTAGCTTATCCTCTTGTTTTACATAAGAAAACCATACTCAACACATAAGTAAACTTACTTACCTTAGCCCTCAAGATGTAGGGCTTCTCCAAGAACCCTATAGGGTTGTATTGGCTGCCTTGTGAAGTGAAGAAAAGAGAGGAAAGAGTGATAGGTATGTCACTAAGCTTGACTCTTACTTGTATATGTGTGTGGTCTGACGCTATCGAAATATACTAGCTATTGAGGCTGACTTATGATTACATGCTACCCTATACACTGAATCTAATATCTATATCTGGTTGGTATGTGTATGCATAATGCGGCTATAGTTATCTATATTATTTCTGAGTATTTTGGTAGAATCTCCTGATTAAACATAATTTTGTGTTCCCCTATGGTATATATGATCCTGTATACTATTGTTATCTCTTATGTACTTGTGCCACTAACTAGTGATTGGAAAGATACACCATGTTCTAGGGACAGGTATAGTGCACCCCTAAAGGAGTTGCATTTTGTGATACGAGAGGTGTTGCTATTAAGCCACTAGCAGGTTAGAGATGAGAGTGTGAACCTGGTTGCTAGGTGTAGCAACAATGGATGCACCAATAGGGGTAGACAACTCATAAGACTCACACAACAATTCAAGTTCAACATGAAATTTTGTGGCAACAAAAAGAGTAACAAAAGAAAGAGTGGCACCCGGGTCTATCAATGTATACATATCAAAATCAAACACTTTTAACATACCGGTGATGACCTAATCCTTAACTAGACATTTTACCAAACACTTGGTGGGTGTGTAACACTTTTAACATACCGGTGATGACATCGGGCACCTCATCTACCCCTTGCCTCCCTTGTAGAACATAGAACCAATTATGTCTTTGGGCACCACCTTGTTGACCTCCCCTTCCCAAAGGAACCGCATTTGCTCCTCGGCCTTGTGGACGACAATATCTACTCTTGTTTTGATTACGAGGGCAATCAATCTTCTTGTGACCCACTTCTCCACAACTATAGCAAACATTAGTGTTCCTCAAACATAGGCTATCATGGCCTATACCACATCTTGGGAACATAGCATTAGGCACCATACCACTACCACCTTGGACCCTTGGGTTATCATTAGCAAACCTTCTAGTAGGAGCAGGGGAAGACCCTTGGCCTTGATGACACCGGCCACCCTTGGGACCTTGGAACCTATCTTCAAAACGGGCCCTCTTGGCCTTATTACCCTTCTCTTTTTAACCTTCTCCCCATCCAATTGTTTGAAATAAGTCATGAGGGCGGACAAATCCATATCACCTATCAACATGGCAGCACAACACTCCTCATTCATCCTAGACCTTGGCTCGGCCACTAATTGTGGAGTATATTTAGAGTATTGGTTGAACTTGAGGGCATACTCCCTCAAACTCATGGACCCTTGCTTCAAATTCATGAACTCCATCATTTTTGCCTCTCTTAGCTCAAGTGGGATTGGTGGATTTCTCATAGCTGGTGCTACTGACTAAAACCAAGGGCTCAAAAATTTTCTTCCCAACCAGTTGAGAAAGGCTGCCTTAAACTTCTCCCAAAAAATCACATTGTTGTTCCCCTTTTCCTCCTTCCTTTGAGTAAACTATATTTGGACCACCCCTTTGAGTTGGTAAGCCGCCAAACTCCGCCTTCTATTCCAATCTAACACCCATAATAGACAATACTTTGTACACTTCATTAATAAATTCTTGAGGAACTTCATTCACTTTAGACCCATGGAACTCCGCTAGGTTCATCCTAAGGAAGTCCCTTATCCTAGATGCCGGAGTAGAAGCATGAGGGGCTTGGGCCCCTTGGTTGATTTGATTAGTTATAACTTGAGTTAATATGGCAATAGCATCCCGAAACTCTTCATGAACTGGTTGTTCTTCGGGTCTACGAGATCTTTTTCCTCTTGGGATAGATATGATCTAGTATAGAAATGAACATTGTTAGGGGAAAGCCTTACTTTAACTCTATAGCATGACATAGATCTAGAAGAAGGGAAACATTTCCTAAAATGCCTCAAAGCCTCTTACTCATAGTTGTGGTGCACTTCACAACCATAATAACACTCTAATCGACGCGGTGTGTTGGATGTCGAGGACTATTAACAACCTAGTACTCTGATACATAGTTTGTCATGACTTAAGTTTAGGGCCTAGATATGACACGGTGAATGGGAACCCAAAGGGAACCCAAACAAGCCTCCTAGCATATCATTTACACATCCATGGACGCGGAAGCATTAAACAACCATAAGAGAATAGAAATAAGGATAAAGAGACTATGGGAAGTCTTTCATAGCATAAATCATCAAAGAGTCAAAGCTTAAAGTATAATTACATAACTTGTCCAACAACACCTATAACATAGATTGGGTGGGGGCCAAGACAACTTTTCGGGCTCACTCTCATAGTAATGAGCATCTAAACAAAGAAAAGAGTCCTTTTATAACATAGGATAAATAGCTATTGCCCTCGAAGTTGAGGACTCACCAATCTTGCTTCAAGAGATAGTACTAGCCATGTGGATGAGGAGGATGATCAAGTGGAGCTCTAGTTCCTACATGGTAGCATCATATAGTCATAGAATATGTGTTAGTATATTGGAATGTACTAAGTATGTAGGATGTAATGCAACAAGAGATAGCCATGTCACATCATGTAGGCATAGAGTATATGATAGTACATTTGAATGTATTATGTATGTAGGATGCAATGTAATAAGAGATAGGCAACATAATCAAAGTGCATATATATAAGCAAGAGATGGTATATTAGTAAAATGGCATGCACGATCATTGCTTGAAGTAAAACATGCTTATATGGAAACATAGAACATGTGTAGGAAGAGACCAACATCATACACCAAGCAACTTAGTACTTGGAATCCAAGGCCTAGCACACCCTTGGAAGGTGATTGAGGTATCGACCCCTCCATTGGTAGTATGGGCCTAACACCTCCCCATACAAGGTGGTCAAATTATATACCCCTCAACATGGTAGTATGGGCTTAGTGCCCCCCTCCCCCCACAAGGTGGTGAAGGTATATACCCCTCAATATGGTAGTACGGGCCTAGCACCCCCCGACAAGGTGATTGAGGTATAGCATTGCCTCAACAAGGTGTGGTCAACTTGCAAGACTATAGATACTATTTATGAATTCGACATATACATACAGTCCTTTCATCATCATAAAGTTACTTGACTCATAGGTCATGCAATAAATCATTAAAAATGCAAGAATCCTTAACTAGACATTTTACCAAACACTTGGTGGGTGTGTAATGCTTGTTCAAAATCATGTTATCCAAGAGTCACATAATGTGAGAACACTTTAAGCAAATCAACTCACCAACACTTGGTAACACCCTCATGCAATATACATTAAAACCCTTTATCAAATCTCAAAATAGATCATAGGTTCATAGCTCAAAATGTGCTTAAACAGTCACACTTTTATAAAATTCCAACATAGTTCATAGTCAATTCATAATAAGAAATACCCATAGATAAATCAACTTGAAATTATGCAATTTACTTAGAAAGGAAGGTTAGGCACCATGAGTGAAATAACTCAATAAGAAATACCCATAGATAAATCAACTTGAAATTATGCAATTTTCTTAGAAAGGAAGGTTGGGCACCATGAGTGAAAGAACCCAATGGTTGAAACCCACATACCCCAGTTTTGGAAATTTCCTTGTTAAAGATTTGAAGGAGAACTTAAAACTTGAATGTGAATTCCTTAAGATCCGAAAATGAGTTTGGGCACTTGATTTTGACTGAAATATTTGGCTAAGTATTTGAGAGAGTTTTGGCGAATGTCTCGAATGATATGGGGTTGAAAAATGACTAAGTATAGGTGTTTTTATGCATAGGGAGGCTTGGGCCCAAGAACCCCAGTCCTTGGATCAAAATGTAACCAATTATCAGCCCACAAGTTCCTACTAAACGTACAATAAGATATCATGTAAGAACTCAAGCTTAGGCCCAATTTCTCAAATCCTTAGGTCGAACTAAAAAAAATTGGCAACAAAAATGTACTGATACCTGCCCTGGTCGCGTTGCATTAGGGGCGCAGATCAATTTTGTTTCGTGAAATTTTTGGAAAACAAAATTTTGATACAATTACTCTAAAATCAGGGTTAGATCCATTACTCACTCAATTTTACCCCCTAATCATGAATATGAAGTCGAAGTTTTGATATCACGCATAGATTTTGATATATATGGAAATTACGGTTATGGTGATTTATGAGGCACAAATTCGAGCACTTTTCGAGGCATTTCAGTACTGGTGGATGCTGATATAGCACTGATTTGCCGCTGATTCAGTGCTGAGTTGGCATTGACATGGAAATTAATTTTTCTAAGAATTGTTTTTAAAATTTTTTCTCAAATTTCCAATAAGGGCCAACAAACACCTTTAACCAATTTTGACTTGAGAAAAGTAGATCAAATGTACCTTTTGGTCTTCTTCTTACCAAGGACACTTGAATATCTTGAAAAACACCCAAATACCAAGAACACACGCTAAATCCCAACACCTTCAAATCAACTTGAAATTGGCTCAAAATATAGGATTAGCTTCCCCTTGATGTAGAGAACTAACCTCAGTGATCATTAAACGTCAATTTCTTCTCAATCAAAAGAATCCACATTCAAGATTTGAAAAGTTTGAATGCTCAAAACCCTTTAATGTTAACTTCACTCCCATAACTCCAAATTAAATGAAATTTAAAATTTAGAAAAAAACAAATAGTAGTGAACAAGAATCTAGTGTAAAAAAACAAATCAAATAAATAATTTTGGGGTTTTTTTTTTCTTTTTTAAATTTTTGAGTGGATCAAAATTCAAAGACCTAAATTTGTGAAAACAGACCTAAACCTAAGCTCCTGATACCAAATGATAAAGATAAAATAAGAAAGAAAGGGAAAAGGGAACAAAATAAAAGGATATGTGGATTAAATTCAAACTATTGAAATTATGTGCAATAAGGGACTACAACCCTCACCTCCCAATTTATTTAAACAACCCAAATAATACCCAAGGAAGCAAAATTGAAGGAAACCAAGAATCACAAATGGGTAACACTTTAATTAATCAAGCAAATAAATTAACTAACAATTCTATGAATTCACCCTAATTACTCATTAAGAAGATACTACAATTTGAGTATTCAATATTCAACTTAGTCTAAGTCTTTTAAAATGATAAAGTATGACTATTTGTACTATGTAAATAAAAAAAGATATTTTCTTTATAATTTTACCCTTAATGTGTAAGGTCCTTGTTTGGTTGCCTTCTTTTCAAATCCTTGAATTCATGTAATAGCCAGTTGCATGCATGACCTCTTTTAATCCTTCTTCTCACCTTGATAGACCTTCCACCCATTTTAAGCCTTTCTTTAGTGACCCTCAAGCTCCTCTAATGCTTTCTTTTTCATGAACATTGCTTATAGGTCTTGGAGATCTTTTGCTTGACTCCCTATGAATTGTCATGAGGGGTACATACCACTAATATTGGTGTCATCTATGCTTTACATATTATCATAAACAATCTTGAAATACAATACCAAAATGAAAAGAGTAGGTTACACAACTAATGAAATGCATGAATGATGAAACAACACATGAACTTTATTTAGCAAAAAGCAACTCATGTATCTTGCCATCCAAGGTATGTATGAAGAATTGACAATGCCTATGTATGGGAACATATGGATATGTTAAAGAGTGGAGACACGATTATTAGTTGTGTCAAAGTTGGTAAGTGCCTCTATGTGCTACTGAACAATCTGGATTTCATGCCAAATAATTTGAAAATGAGTAACCTTACACACCTCGTTGTAGCACCTCGTTATTACCTTAATCTCCTTTTCCCCCAAGTATATATCTATAATAGATTAGTTCATAAAAGTAGCAATAGCAGCTAATAAACATGTTGTGGCAGTCCACACATAAAAAATAACGCTTGGGCAGCAAGCTTGTGATTATCAACCCAATTCTTTCAACATTCCCACATCTAATCATATTTTCTACATGTCATATCTAGTTTGTTTTAGTCCCATAATATCTTACAACAACTCACAAAGTACGACACATAACAACTCTACACAACACATAATTAGGTAGCATAATGTTACGTCCTTTCCCTAATTTTGACATCAACAATCTCAAACCTGTTCCAACTTCAACCAATCTATTCTCGACGTGTTTACTAGTAAAAACAGTCCCAAAATAGTCCTAAAATAAATGATGGATGTGAGACAACAATTTCCAATTATCAGCCCACAAGTTCCTACTAAACGTACAATAAGATATCATGTAAGAACTCATTTGTAAGGAAAACAAAAATGTTACATCATTCTTGAGCTAAGCCACATTAAAAACATCAACTTCCCTTCATAATCAAGCCAACCAAGAAGAGAAAAGTCTCTGAATAAATAAGGAAAGTGAGTAGCAACTCTTGGCACACATGCTATCCAATATTTCACACAAGCACAACCAGCTTATTTCTCTTATTTTTAATGGAAAAATTGCACTAAAAACATAGGTATTCTTACTTATCTTAACCCTCAAGGAGCAGGGCTTCTCAAATAACCCTAAAGTTATTTGTAGCTGCTTTGTAAAGGCAAGAGAGAGCAAGGTGAAAAACTTTTGTAAATCTAATTTTTGGTCTATGTTTAAATAACTTGAAGTTGCTGGTACTTAAACCCTTTATGAGGGCCACTCTTGGCCGTCTTTCCCCTTTAATTTATGCCACATTTTAGCAAGGTGGTGATGCACGTACTTGGTCCTTTTATTTGGGCCTTATCGGGGCTCCAATTTGATGGGCGTTGGCTACCAATTTTCTCTTTTCCCCTCAGTTTGGACCCAAATCATCAAATGGGTTGTGAATGTACTTGGGTCCTTTTACTATTCATATTGGGTTGAAAATATTGCCCCTTTATAATGCTAAATCATGGGCAAAAATTACACCCTTAACTTACATTTTACTCATTATCAAATATGGACAGATTCGGTGTTAGGCGTTATCTCCGTCTACCTAGCCTATTTAAGCTAAGCATATAGGTGAGTCACCTGCTAACTTCCTAAGTTCCACAAGAACCTCACTTCTTTAACTTCGTTTAAGGCTGCGATATCCTCAACTTGACTTAAATCTTATATATACTCGCTCATCTTAAGCATTAGACGTACATATACCCCTTTAATCTGAAATTCAAGTATTTTAAAAATAAGTGCTTATTTGACCAAGCCACATCTGTTCCATATGCATAGGACTGTACATATAAGATGTGGTGTGTTATATCTTCCCCCCTTAGGAACATTCACCCTCGAATATGAGCATAATTGGATAGCTTAACCAAGTTCAAACCTTTATTTAAAAAAACATTTGACAACATAATAAGAATTCAAATACACGTACCTATTAATGCACCAACTCTACATTTTGGACTTCCTTTTTAGCTTCAAACAAATAAGGGAACTTAGATCTCAACACCTCCTCAGCCTCTGATGTTATCTCTTCTACTTGCTGGTTCCTCCAACGTACCTTTACAGAAGTTATATTCTTATTCCTTAGCTTCTTAACTTAATTATCTAGAAGAGCAATAGGTACCTTTTCATAGGTGAGATCTTCTGTAACCTGCACATCTTTAATAGGAGTGATACAAGATGGGTCACCGATGTATTTTTGAAGCATTGAGACATGAAAAACTGGATGAACTATTGAAAGCTCTAGGGGTAGCTCTAATTCATATCCAACCTACCCAAACTTCTTAATAATTTTATATGGCCCTATGTAATGTGGTCTTAGTTTTCCCTTCTTACCAAATCTCATAACCCTTTCATCGGTGACACCTTCAAGAATACCTAATCTCCTACTAAGAATTCTAACCCTGTTCTCCTAACATCCGCATATGAGTTGTGACAACTTTTGGCTATTTCTAGACGTTATTGTATTACTCTAACATTTTTCATGGCTTGTTGGACTAGATCTGGCCCAAGCAAGGTGGTTTCACCCACTTCAAACTATCGATTAGTGACCTACATTTCCTTTCATACAAAGATTCATAAGGTGCCATCTTAATGTTTGAATGGTAGCTATTATTATAGGAAAATTCAATAAGTGGCAAATGGTCCAGCCAACTACCCTTGAAGTCGAATTCATAAGCCTGAAACATATCTTCAAGTGTTCGAATGGTGCATTCAGCTTGACTGTCTATTTGGGGATGGAAAGTTATACTCAAATTCACTTGTGTTCCTAAAATCCTTTGGAAGGGCTTCCAAAACTTTGCAGTGAATTGAGCTCCCTAATAAGATATAATAGAGATTAGGACTCCATATAGCCTAACTATGTCTTTGAGGTATAACTGTGCATACTCTTCAGCCGTATAATAACTCTTAACTGGAAGGAAGTGTGCTAACTTTGTGAGTCGATCAACTATTACCCATATGGAGTCAAACTTATGAAATGACTGAGGCAAACCAGTAACAAAATCCACATTGATCATATCCCACATCCATGTTGGAAGCTCTGTACCTTGCATATAAACTCCCGAATTTTGGTGCTCTACTTTGAGTTGTTGGCAATTTAGACATTGAGCCACAAATTCTTCAAGGTCATTTTTCATGCCCCCTACCAAAACATTCCCTTCGGTTATGATACATCTTAATTGATCTCGAATGGTTAGAATATCTTGAATAGAGGGCTTCTTCCATTATCCTCCTTCTTAGCCCATTAATAAAGGCATACAAAATCTATTTTGGCAATAAAGTACTCTATTTTGTGTAAGTTCAAATCCCCTCATCATACCCTGACTCACCTTTTCCTGAAGTCATTTTAGAACAAGATCCTTGAACTACTTTTCTTTCATCTCTATTACAAATGAAACTCTGCAACATTATGCACAACAACCCCTTCCCTTAGAGTTTCAAGAAGGCAAACTCCCAAATTAGCTAGTCTATGTATATCCATAGCCGCTCCTTGACTTACCATGGTCTCATAACCAATATTCATGATTTCCTTATGACAAAGAGCATCAGCTATCATATTTGCTTTCCCTGGATGGTACAGTGTATCAATGTCATAATCGTTTATTTTCTCTAGCCATCTCTGATGCCTTAAGTTTAGGTCTTTCTGCTTAGTGATGTATTGCAGGCTCATATGATCAGTATTTATGTCAACATGGACCCCATACAAATAGTGGTGCCACATTTTAAAAGAAAATACAACCGCTGCTAGCTCAAGGTCATGTGTTGGGTAGTTTTCTCATGCAGTTGTAGTTGTCACAAGGCATAAGCAATTACTCTATCATGTTGTGTCAGTACACACCCTAAGCCAACTCTGAAGTATCACAATACATTGCATATCCCTCCGTGCCTTCTAGAAGCACTAGTACAGGTACAAAAGTTAGTCTGCTTTTCAACTCTAGGTTGCCTTTTGTGTCAACTTAGTTAGAAGTGCAAAAATAGAAGAAAAAGCCTCAACGAACTTTCTACAATAACCGCCAACCCTAGGAAGCTTCAAAATTCCGCGTGTGTTGTTGGACTTGGACAATCTTTCACATCCTCTATCTTTGTAAACAAAGCCTTATTCCTTTATTGGATATAGTATAACCTAAGAATGCCACTAATTTTAACCAAACATCACATTTGGAATACTTGGCGTACAATTGCTAGTCACGAAGAACTTGCAATACCTATTTATCTCTTATGATATTGAATATATCAAAATATCATTTATAATACTATCATGAACACATCCAAGAATGGCTTGAATACCTTGTTCATCAAATCTATAAAAACTGTTGGTGCATTTCTTAGCAAAAATGACATAACGATAAATTCAAAGTGACCATAGCATGTCCTGAAAGCTGTCTTGGGTATATTTTTCTCCTTCACCCTCACTTATTGATGACTTAGCCTCAAATCAATTTTTGAAAATATTTGGCACCCGATAACTAATCAAATAAATCATCAATCCTGGGGAAGGGATATTTGTTCTTAATTCTCATCCTATTCAATTGTCGGTAGTCGATACACATTATCAAGGTTCCATGATTTTTACATACAAATAACACTAGTTCACCCCATGGGGACATACTAGGTCTTACAAATCCTTCTCTAGCAAGTCTTTTAATTGCTCTTTTAATTTATGTAACTATGTTGGGCCCATTCTATATGGAGGATAGAAATAGGTTGAGTACTTGAAAGTAAGTCAATACCAAAGTCTACTTCTCATTCTGGAAGTAAACCTGGAAGCTCTTCAGGAAACAGATCAACAAATTCATTCACTATTGGAACAAACTCCGTCTCCGTATCCCTCACTCTAACTAGATGATATATATATCCTTGGGTATAATATTTCTTTCCTTAAAATAATAGATAAAAATCCCCTTTGGCACCCCAACATTGCCATCCCATTTGAGAACTACCTTATTTCAAAAGTGGAAGTATACTCTCTTAGTTCGGCAATCCACAGTGCCATAGTAGGATGCCACCCAATCCATGGCCATTATAGCATCAAATTCTATCATTTGTAGCTCAATAAGGTCATCCAATATGCCATATTCACAAATAGTTACTCCACAGTTATAATAGACATTTAGCTATAATAGATTCACCGGCTGGTGTAGACACTTCAAATGGCTTGTTCAATAATTTAGATTCTCTCTTAAGCTTCCCAACAACTAATGGAGTGATGTATGATAATGTAGAACTATTTTCAATCAATACATATACATTATGTGAAAAGATGGACAATGTACCGATAACCACATCAGGTGAAGCTTCCAAATTTTATCAAATCCCTAGAGCATAAGTGCGAATTTTAACAACACTAGATCTTGTTGCTCCTCTAACACCACTACCATGACCTGTAGATCTTTGCTAACCCCTACCTAATGGAGGAACTGATGATGATGATGCAAAGTGTCTTCTCGGACAATCTCTCATCATATGCCTTGGCGCACCATACCTATAACAAGCATCTGTCCTAACATGACATGTACCCAAATGACTCCTCCCACATTGTTTGCAAGATTTCCTAGGAGGCATTTGTTGGCTTGCCGAATATCCTATTATCCATGCACCACCTTCACCTCTTTAACCAAATTGATTACTTCTAGACCTTTGAAGTTGTGGTGGAGCACTAGTTGTAGACTAGGAGGATGATGGGCTAGGTGGTCTATTAGAAAATAGAGGCCTAAACTCACCTAGGGATGGTGTTAACTGCCCCGTAGATCTGGCCCTCTTAGACTGCCCCCTTTCTAACTTTTGTGTCCTTCTTTGCCTCTGATCCTTCTATTCATGCACAAGCTTACATCTATGCTATATCCATGTCTTTATTCAATGAAGCAATGGTACAATCTTTGACAAGATACGAATCCAACCTATCCACATACCAATGAACTCTATCTGCCATAGTAGCAACTACATTAGGAGCATACCAAGCCAGGGAATTAAATTGAAGGCTATACTCTCTCATACTCATATTCCCTCGGTGGAGATTCAGAAACTGATCTGGGCCGTCCTCTCAGATCTCTAATGGCAAGTAATGGTCAAAAAATGCCTCTTTGAACTCCTTCCAGGTAGTTGGAGGTGCATCTATACCCATAGATTGCTTCCAAGCTTCATACCACAATATAGCCACACCCTTCAATCTATAAATTACTAGCTCAACAGTTTATGTACCACTCACATGCATAACATCCAAAGTGCATTGGATCTGGTCAATGAAGTCTTGTGGATCTTCATTAGGATTTGACCAAGTGAATAATGGAGGTTCTAAATTAAGAAAATCATGTATACGAGTGCTAGTTGCCCTATCTACCCCACTAGTAACCACGATTGGGGCCTATTGCCTTTGACCTTGACCAGCAACTATAACAGTCAATAATTTACCATATTTCTCAAATCTTGCTCAGTAGCATTAATAGGAGGCTCTTGAGGTGTTGCTACCCTCTTAGCTCTTTTGGAGGTGAGGGAGTCGGGGAACTCTATGTTAAAGACTCATTTAGAACCTCACCTTGATTAGGTCTAGCTCATGATTGGCTCATCCCTTCTCGAAATTCTATTTTCTTACTTGTAGTTTTCTCCTTGTGACAAGCATCTTTGGCTAGATATAAAACAAATAATTTAAGGATTAGATATAATCCACCTACGATAATAACTTTATGGTATGATCGAGGAAATGAAATAAAAGAGGCAACTCCTAAATGTCATGTACCCTCATGTTTATAGATGTGTTGTATAACATATCCACCAACAAAACTCTACATAGACATAAATTTGTAGATGCACTAGGACAACCTACTCCGATACCACTTTTGTCACGCCCAAAGTCCCATTAACGCGGACTGACACTCATTGCCGACAAGGATCGGGAGAACCAACTTGTAACCATACACTTTCTATGAACATTATAAGGGGTTTCATCATTTGACATGACTGATAAGCCAAAAGGAAATACATTTGACTAGGCCGTTGGTCCCACAATGTCAAAAGTATGAGACACATGACCATATTTTACTTTATATAATCTATAAAGCTTTTAGATAAGGAATACTTTATGTTAGGTCTGGGACAGGCCCTGCCTCATGACTAAGTACTATAAAATATGAAAATATAAGTTATAGATACACAAAGCCCCGAAGCAACCTGGAGCTTAGTAACAGTGGCCGGATATCTTGTCCTTCTACTGGGGAGACCTACTAGCTCCTGTACCTACAACACTAAATGCAAGTCCCCCATAAGGGATATTAGTATAAGATAATGTACAAAGTATGCAAGGCAAGTAGTACTATACATGAAATAAGAACTCAAATGAGTGCATGAATTAGTGTACTGATAAGAGACCACCTTTGGTCATAATGTGGAATCATGTACTTTATGTGTTTTTTGTTACTTTACCTTTCTTTACTTTATAATTTGTGCATAGTATATAACATAAATGACTAGCTAATTGACCTATATTACGCTTGTTTTTCACCCCTAGGATACCCCCAAATATGGAATCGATCCATCCTAGGTGAGTCTTCCATCCCTAGTAGGGCACCACCCATCAATAAGTAGCTTCAATTTATCTTTTGCTTACTTTTGAGAAGATTATTTTGGTGGTCAGAAGATTTGAGCTGTAGGACTATAAATATAACATGTGACATGCAAACAATCATGCAAGACAATACCATAATGAAAAAAGTAGGTTACACAACTAATGATATGCGTGGGTGGTGAAATAACACATGAACTTTATTTAGCAATAAAAAACACATGTATCTTGGCATCCAAGGTATGTATGCAGATGTAACACCCCACATCTTACATATACTAGTCCTTTGCATATGCAACATGATATGGCTTGGTCAAATCAGCACCCATTCTAAAATTACTTGAATTCCATTTTAGAGGGCTATATGTATGTCTAGCACTTAAGATGAATGAATGTGTATAAGTTTTAAGTCAAAATTAAGGAGTTGTGGCCTTATATGAACTGAAAAAAGTGAGGTGCTTATGGGACTTAGGAAGCTAGTAGGTGAGCCACCTACATGCTTAGCTTAAATAGGTTAAGTAGATGGAGACGAGGCCCAACACTGAATCTATCCAAGTCTGATAATGAATAAACCCTAAGTTAAGGGTGTAATTTAGGCCCATGGTTTAGCATCATAAATGGACAATATTTGTAGCCCAAGATGAATAGAAAAAAGGCCCAGGCACGTTCACAAGCCACTTGTCGATTTGGGCCCAAACTATGTGAAGGGAAAAGAGGAAAATGGATAGCCAAGGCCCATCAAATTGAAACCCATTAAGGCCAAGTGAAAGGGCCAAGCAGTTGCATCACCACCTTGCATCACCACCTTCATAAAGTAAGGCTTAAAATTCAAAAGAAAGTTGGGTAAGAGGTCCCTTTAAAAAGGATTAAAAGTAACTCCTTTAAGACATTTCAATTTGGACAAAAATATCTGACTTTCTAGCTTCCTTTTTGCTCTCTTTCAACTCATACAAAGCATCTCTCACAACCTTACTAGGGTTCCTAAAGAAGCCATAAACCCTAAAGATAAAGGTGTAAGTAAAGGTACTTGTGTATGTAGTATGGTTTTTTCATGAATAACAAGAGAAATAGACTGGTTATACTTGTGCTGGTATTTTGGACAGCATGTATTCCAAGGATTGTTGTACACTTTTCTTATTTATTAAGAGGCTTTTCTCTTCTTGGTTGGCTGGATTATGAAGTATGGTTTATGTTTATTAAAAGGTTTAGTTTTGTAGTGATATAACAAGGCTGTTGTACCATTTTTATCTTCCAAAAAAATGAGTTTTTGTATGATATCTTCATTGTGCTCTTAGTAGAAACTTGTGAGCTGGTAATTGGGAATTGTTGTTCCACATCCTCCATCTATTTTGTGACTATTTTTTGACTTTTCTAGGGTTATTTTTATGTGCAAATATGTTGGAGATAGTTTGGTTAAAGTTGAAACAGGTTTGGGATTGTTGACTTCGAAATGTAACGAGAAGACGTAATGTTTGCTGCCTACTTATGTGTTGTGTAGAATTATTATATGTTTTGTACTTTGTGAGCTGTTGTAAGAACTTTATGGGACTAAAACAAGCTAGATATGACATGTATATGATAATATGTATTAGAACATACGATTAGAGGTGGAATGGTTGAAAGAATGCTCTTGGGTGGATAGTTACGGGCCTGCTGCCCAAGCATTATTGTTTCTATGAGATTAGGCTACTAAGATGTATTTATTAGCTGCTAACACTAGTTTTATCACCCACTATATTGTAGATAAATATTTAGAGGAAAAAGAGGTTATTTTTGAGGTAATAATGAGGTGGTACAACAAGGTATGTAAGGGTACTTGATTTTGTATTATTTGGCATGAAACGTAGATCCTTCCTTGGCACATAGAGGTACTTACAAACTCGAATGTAACTAAAAATTGTCTCTCCACTCTTTAATATGTTCATATGCTCCCTTACATAGCCATCATCAAATCTGTATACATACTTGAACACATAGATACATGAATTCCTTTTATTTTGCTAAATAAAGTCCATGTGTTGTTTCATCTCCTACACATTTCATTAGATGTGTAACTTACTCTTTTCATTATGGTATCGTCTTGTATAATTGTTTCCATGTCACATGTTATATCTATAGTCCTACAACTCCAAATGTTATGACCTCCAAAATAATCATCTAAAAAGTAAATAAAAGATATAATTAAACTTGCTTATTGATGGGTGGTATCCCAAGTTTGGAAAAATCACCTAGCATGGGTAGATCCCATATTATGGGGGGTATCCCAGGGGTGATAGGAAAGCCTAGCATGGGTCGATCCCGATATTGATTTACTACGGATCAACTAGTCATTTGCATTATATATTATGCATAGATTATGAAGTAAAGAAAGGTAAAGTAATGAAAAGGACATAAAGTATATTATTCCACAATATGACTAAAGGTGGTATCTTATCCTTACACTAGTGCATGGTTTCATTTGAGTTCTTATTTCACATATAGTACTTCTTGCCTAATATATTTAGTACATTATCTCGTATTGAAGTCCCTTGTGGGGGACCTGCATTTCATATTGCAGGTACAGGAGCTAGTAGATCTCTCAATAAGAGTACAGGATATCCAACTGCTATTACTAAATCCAGGTTGCTTCGGGACTTTGTGGGTCTAGAGCTCATTATTTTGTATTGTATAGTTAGTCATGAGGCAGGGCCTATCTTGACCCTTATCAGATATTTTTTCTTATTTAGAAGCTTTTAGACTATGTATAGTAAAGTCTGGTCATGTATCATACTTTAGACATTGTGTCTCCAACGACCCAGTCATATGTATTTCCTTTTGGCTTGTTATTACTATTTACTTTCCTGAAAGCATGTTGAATGTGGAATCCCCTTATAATGTTCATAGAAAGTGCATGGTTATAGGTTGGTTCTCCTGAGCCTTGTCGACAACCGGTGTAAGTCCACCTTAATGGGACTTTGGGCGTGAAAAAGTGGTATCAGAGGGGGGTCATCATATGAAGTCAGTAGAGTCATGTTTATGTAGAGTGTTGTTAATGGGTGTATTGTGCACCACATTTATAAATATGAGGCTACAGGACATTTAGGGGTCGTTTGGTTTGAATATAAGTTATGATGAGCATTTAAAAAAAAATTTACAAATAGAACTTGCACTTTTAAGTTTGTTAAAGTAAAAAAGGATTTATGAAAAATTAAAATATAACAAACATAATAATTAGTCAATAAAAATTATACTATGTAGTGTAATTTTTTAATAAATAAATATAAAGAAGTATTATAAAAATAAGGAGTAAAGATTTTGAATATTATTATATATTTTATTAAAAATAATATAAATATATATACAAAATAAGGTATAAAAAGTGATAAAGGGAAGGATATATTTGTCATTTTATAAATTTATCCCATGACAATTTGTCATGGGATTATTATACCATCCCTTAAAAAGGAATAGCCCGGGATAAGTTATCCCTTCTAAGCCATTTGTTATTTTATAAATTTATCCCATGACAATTGGTCATGGGATTATAATACCATCTCTTAGAAGGGATAACTTATCCCGGGACTATTTATCAGTCCTGGGATAAGTTATCCCTTCTAAGCCAACCCAACGGACATTTAAGGGGGGATAAAATTGTATCCCGGGATTATTTTTATTTATCCCTTACACCAAATGACCCCTTAGGAATAGCCTTTTTTATTTCAGTTCCTAGATTGTGCCATAGAGCTATTATCGTAGGTGGATTATATCTAATCCCTAAATTTTGTTTTATATCTAGCCAAAGATTCTTGTTACAAGGAGAAGAAGTACAGGTAATCAAATAGATTTTGGAGAAGGGACCAGACAATCACGAGCTAGACCTAACCAAAACAAGGTTCTAGACGAGTTCTTATCATAGAGTTCCCTGACTCATCCACCTATAGAAGAGCTGAGGAGGGTAGTAGCACCTCAAGACCCTCCTATAAATGCTATTGAGCAAGATTTGAGGAATGTGGTCCAGTTATTGATTCCTATAGTTGCTAATCAAGGTCAAAGGCAAGAGGCCCTAGTTGTGGGCACTGGTGGGTAGATAGGGCAGCTAGCATTCGGACACGTGATTTTCTTAATCTAGTCCCTCTATCATTCACCGGGCCAGATCCTAATGAAGACCCATAAGACTTCATTAATAAGATCTACCGCACTTTAGATGTTATGCACATAAGTGGTACAGAAGATGTTGAGCTAGCAACATATAGATCGAAGGGTGTGGTAATACTTTGGTATGAAGCTTGGAAGTAATCTAAGAGTGTAGATTCACCTCCAACTACCTAGAAGGAGTTTAAAAAGGCATTTCTTGACAATTACTAGCCATTAGAGATTCGAGAGGCCCGTGCAGATCAGTTTCTAAATCTCTACCAAGGGAATATGAGCACGAGCTAGTATAGCCTTCAATTTGATTCCCTGGCCTGATATGCTCCTAATGTAGTTGCTACTATGGCAGATAGAGTTCATTGGTATGTGGATAGGTTGGATTCGTATATTGTCAGAAACTGTACAATTGCTTTATTGAATAAAGACATAAATATCACAAGAATGCAAGCTTTTGCCCAAAAGCTAGAGGATTAGAGGCAAAGAAGGACACAAGAGTTAGAAAGGGGGCAGTCCAAGAGGGCCAGATCTACGGGGCAATTTACACTATCCCAAGGTGAGTTTAGGCCTCGATTTTTGAATAGACCACCTAGTCCATCATCCTCCTACTCTGTAGCTAGTGCTCCATCACAACTTCAAGAGTGTAGAAGTAATGGCAAGCCAACAAATGCCTCCTAGGCAGCCTTTCAAACACTGTGGGAGGACTCATTTATGTACATGTTTTGTTGGGATAGATGCTTGCTATTGATGTGATGTGCTAGGGGCATATGATGAGAGATTGCTCGAGGGGACACATGGGTGATATAGCACAACCTACTAGGTAAGCTGTTGAATTATTATCATTAGTACCTCCATTGGGTATCAGTCAGCAATCATCTACAGGTCATGGCAGAGGTGTTAGAGGGGCAGCTAGCTCTAGCGGAGTCCAGAATCGCACTTATGCTCTGGGGAGTTGGCAAAATTTCAAAGCTTCACCCATTGTGGTGACAGGTACATTATCCATCTTTTCACATAATATATATACATTAATTAACCTTGTTTCTACACTATCATACATCACTCCACTAGTTGTTGGGACGCTTAAGAGAATACCTAAATTATTAAACAACCCATTTGAAGTGTCTACACCAACCGGTGAATCTATTGTAGCTAGAAGGGTCTATTATAACTTTGTAGTAACTATTTGCAACCATGACACATTGGCTAACCTTGTTGAGCTAGAAATAGTGGAATTTGATTTTATAATGGGTATGGATTGGTTAGCTTCTTGCTATGCCACTGTGGATTGCCGAACTAAGAGAGTGTACTTCTACTTTCCAAATGAGGCGGTCTATCACGGGCCAAGCCTAGGGCCTAGACGTGACACAGCACATGGGGAACCCAAAGGGACCCCAAGCAAGCCTCTTAACATATCATTACACATCCTTAGTCGCAAAAGCAATAAAACACAACAAGAGATAGTAAATAGGCCCAACAGGGTTAAGGGACAACTTCCATATTATAAACATCAAGAGTCAAGAGAGAGTCAAAGCTCATAGCATAATACAAAACATGTCCAACAACACCTCTAAAACTTAGATACTTAGTGGAGGTCATGACAACCTATCGAGTTCACCCTCATAGTCAACATATACATAAATGAAGATAGTCTTGGAATATAGTATGAGATCATAAACATCATCCCCGAAATGGAGGACTCACCAATGAGCTTGAGAGAAGTCGTACTAGCCACGTGGAGGAGGATTATCAAGTGGGGCTCCAGTTCCTACACATCATGTAGGCATAGAGTATACGTTAGTACATTTAAATGTACTAAGTACATAGGATGTAATGCAACAAGTGATAAGTATCATAAGCAAAATACATAACATAGGCATTGGGTAAGCATATAGTAATATGGTATGTATGAATAATGCTTGAAGTAAAACCATACTTATATAAAACATAATACATGTGTAAGGAGAGACCATTACTAGTGCATATCCAAGGCCTACCACCCCCATGGTGGGGCGAATGAGGTATGGACCTCTCAATAGGTGGATGAGGTACAAACCCCCCAACATAGTTGATAAGGTAAAAAAAACCCCAACGTGGTTATCAAGGTACAAACCCCTCGACATGGTTGCACGGGCATACCACCTCCCGAGCAAGGCGATCAACGTACAAATCCCTCAACAATGTTACCCGAGCCTACAACCCCCTAGTGAGGCTTGGTCAATTCCTAACACTATAGGGATAATATCATATACATACATTCCTTTCATCATCATATAGTCATTCAACTTATAAGACATTCATTGGATCTTCAATTCCTCAAGAAATCATAATCCGGACATTTTATGAAACACTTGGTGGGTGTGTAGTGCTAGTGTAAAACCATGCAATTCAAGAGTGAAATCATGCTAGAAAATTCAATGTAAAACCATCAATAAATTCTTGGTAACACCCTCAAAGACATATATATCAAAGCCTTCATCTAATCTCACAATAGATCTTAGATTCATAGCTCAAAACATGCTAAAAGAACCATAATTTCATGAAACCCTAACATAGAGTGTAGTGAAATTCATAATAGATAAGACCCATGAGTAAATCAACTTTAAATCATGCAATTTTAGGTAAAAGAGAGCTTGCATATCATGGGTGCAAGGAACCCATGAAAGAAACCCACATACCTTGACTTTGGAGAATCCTTGAAGAAGATTGGAGATGGAGACTTGAAGCTTGAATGAGAATCTTAAGATCCAGATATGTTTTTGAGACTTGAAATTTGGAGATGAAATATTGTCTAAGTGTTTGAGAGAGTGTTTGGGAATGTCTTGAATGATATGCAAGCTCTCTTTTACCTTCTTAAGATCCAGATATGTTTTTGAGACTTGAAATTTGGAGATGAAATATTGTCTAAGTGTTTGAGAGAGTGTTTGGGAATGTCTTGAATGATATGAAGGTAAAATAAAGCTAAGTATAGGTATTTTCACGCATGGGAATACTTAGGCCCAAGACCCAAAGGCCTTGGACTGGACAAGAAAAATAGTGCACAAAATACATCGCAGCACGCTCTTGCCACGTCGCGCCAGGGGTGCGAATCGTCACTGGAAATCATATTTTGTGATATTCAAATTTTGCTACGGTTGCTCTTAAATCGGGGTTAGT
>DF359756.1:33776-60857 GCA_000787875.1 Solanum virginianum
GGGGTTAGTCCCATTTTCCACTTAATTTAACCCCCTGAACAAGAAAATGAAGTCGTATTTTTGATATCACATACGAATTTTGATATATATGGAAATTACGATACCAGGCACTTTCGAACCACATTTTTGATCACTTTTTGGGGTCGTTTCATGGTCCTTGAATGGAAAGGCAATGTTGGGGCACCAAATAATAAGTTTATCTCTTATTTTCAGGCAAGAAAGATGATATCTAAGGGATATATATGTCATCTACTTAAAGTGAGGGATGTGGAGAGGGAACCACCAACTCTCCAATTTGTTCCAATAGTGAATGAATTTGTTGATGTGTTTCATGAAGAGCTTCCAGGTTTACTACTAGAATGAGAAGTAGATTTTGGTATTGACTTACTTCCAGGCACTCAACCTATTTCTATCCCTCTATATATAATGGCCATGAAAGAATTATGTGAGTTAAAGGAGCAATTAAAAGACTTACTGGAGAAGGGTTTTATAAGGCCTAGTATGTCCCCAGGGGTGCACCAGTGTTATTTATACGCAAAATGGATGGTACCTTAATAATATCTATCGACTACTGACAATTGAATAGGGTGACAATTAAGAACAAATATTCCCTCCCCATGATTGATAATTTATTTGATCGGTTACAGGGTGCCAAATGCATCCAAAAATTGACTTGACATTAGGTTATTGACAAGTGAGGGTGAAGGAGAAAGATATACCCAAGACAGCTTTCAGTACGCACCAACAGTTTTTATGGATTTAATGAATAGGTAATTCAAGTCATTCATTTATGTATTCTTGATGGTGTTTATAGATGATATTTTGGTATATTTAAAATCGAAAGAGGACTATGCAAATCACATACGACAGGTATTACAGGTGCTTCGTGCTCAGCAATTGTATGCCAAGTTTTCTAAATGTGAATTTTGGTTGAAATCAGTGGCATTCTTAGGTCATATTGTATCCGATGAAGGAATAAGGGTTGATTCACAAAAGATAGAGACCGTGAAAAATTGGCCAAGGCCAACAACACCCACGGAAGTTTAAAGTTTCCTAGGGTTGGTAGGTTATTACAGAAGATTTGTTGAGGGTTTTTCTTCTATTTCTGCACCTCTAACAAAGTTGACACATAAGGCGAACAAGTTCTAATGGAATGAGGCATGGGAAAGGAGCTTCCAAGAATTGAAAATCAGGCTAACTTCTGCACTTATGCTAGTGCTTCCAGAAGGTACGGAGGGGCATGTGATATATTGTGATGCTTCAAGAGTTGGCTTAGGTTGTGTACTCACACAACATGGTAGGGTAATTGCTTATGCCTCAAGATAACATTGACCGCATGAGAAAAACTATCCAACACATGACTTTGAGCTAGAAGGGGTTACGTTTTCTTTGAAAATATGGCACCACTATTTGTATGGGTTTCACGTCGACATATATACTAATCATGAGAGTCTTCAGTACATCTTTAAGTAGAAAGATCTAAATTTAAGACAATAGGGATGGCTAGAGCTAATGAAAGATTACGACGTTGACATACTATACCATCTAGGGAAAGAAAATGAGGTAGTCGATTCTCTGAGTCATAAAGCAATCATGAATATTAGTGATAAGATGGTAGATCTCAAGGAGTGGCTAAAAATCTACATCAACTAGAGAGTTTTGGAGTTCGCCTTCTTGAAACTCTAATGGAAAGGGATTGTTGTGTATAATGCTATGGAATCTTCATTGGTAATGGAGGTAAAAGAAATGCAGTTTAAGGATCCTGTTCTACAATGACTTAAGGAAAAGGTGAGTCTGGGTATGATGAAGGGCTTTGAACTTACATAAAATTGAGTACTTTATTGCCAAAATAGATTATGTGTGTCTGATATTAATGGACCAAGAAGAGGGATAATGGAAGATGCCCATCATTCAAGATATTTCATCAGGATCAACTAAGATGTATCATGACTTGAAGGGAATGTTTTGGTAGGGAGCCATGAAAAAGGACCTTGTAGAATTTGTGGCTCAATGTTCAAATATCCAACAAGTCAAAGTAGAGCACCAAAAGCCACGAGGTTATATGCAATGTATAGAGCTTCCAACATGGAAGTGGGATATGATTAATGTGGATTTTATTACTGGGTTGCCTTGCTCATTTCAAAAGTTTGACTCCATATGGGTAATAGTTGATCGACTCACAAAGTCAACACACTTCTTGCTAGTTAAAAGTGATTGTATGCCTGAAGAGTATCCAAAGTTATACCTCAAAGAGATAGTTAGGCTACATGGGGTCCTAATCTCCATTATATCTGATGTGGGAGCTCAATTCACTACAAAGTGTTGGAAGTCCTTCCAAAGGAGTTTAGGGACATAAGTGAATTTGAATACAGCTTTCCACCCTCAAACAGACGGTCAAGCAGAATGCACCATCAAACACCTGAAGATGTGTTGTGGGCTTGTGAATTGGTCTTCAAGGGTACTTAGGTGGACCATTTACCACTTATTGAATTTGTCTATATTAATATATACCATTAAAGCATGAAGACGACACCTTAATAAGCTTTGTATGGAAGGAAATGTAGGTCGCCATAAGATGGTTTGAAGTGGGTAAAAGTATCTTGCTTAGTCCATATCCATTACAACACATCATGGAAAAAGTCAAGGTAATACAATAGCAGCTAAAAATAGCCCAAAGTTATCACAAATCATATATAGATGCTAGGAGGACGGGACTAGAATTCTCAGTAGGAGATTGGGTATTGTTGAAGGTGTCCCCGATGATAGGGGTTATGAGATTTTGTAAGAGGGGAAAACTACGCCCATGTTACATAGGGCCATATAAAATTATTAAAAGGTTTGGGCAGGTTAGATATGAATTAGAGTTACCCCAAGAGCTTTCAACAGTTCATTCAGTTTTTCATGTCTCAATGCTTTGAAAATGCATAGGTGACCCATCCCGTATAAATCCTATTGAAGATGTGCAGGTTAAAACAAATCTCACCTATGAAGAGGTACCTATTGATATACTAGATCATCAAGTTAAGAAGCTAAGAAATAAAGACATAGCTTTAGTAAAGGTACTTTAGAGAAACCAGCAAGTAGAAGACATAACATGAGAGGCTGTGGATGCGATGAGATCTATGTACCCTTAATTATTTGAAACTAAAGAGGCAATCCAATATGTAGAGTTAGGGAATCAATAGGTACGTGTGTTTGAATACTTGTTGTATTGTCAAATGTTTGTTTAAATAAATATTTGACTTGGTTAAGCTATCCAGTTATGCTAACATTCAAGAACGAATATTCTGGGGGGGGGGGCAGGATGTATGTCATGACCCAATCCTAGGGCCTAGACATGACGGACGAATGGGGAACCCAAAGGATCTCCAAACAAGCCTCGTAGCATATCATTACACATCCTTAGTCGCCAAAGCAATTAAAATGACAATAAGAGATAACCGTAAGCAAGGAAATTAGGTCTAAGGGTAAACTTCCATATCATATCGTCAACAAACAAGAGAGTCAAGGCTCATAGCATGGATAAATATCATGTCCAACGACACCTCTACTACCTAGATAAGAGTAGAGGCCACAAAAAACAACTAGGGTCACCCTCATACTCAATAAGATAGTCTTAATACATAGAAAGAGATCATAAGTAACGTCCTCAGAATGGATGATTCACCAACTAGCTTCAGAGACAATCGTACAAGCCACATGAAGGAGGAGGATTATCAAGCGGTGCACCAGTTCCTACATGGTGACATTATGTAGGTATAGAGTATATGTTAGTACATTTGAATGTACTAAGTATGTATGATGTAATGCAACAAGTGATAGTACCATAATCAAAATGCATAAGCATAAGTAATGAGTACATATAGCAATATGGTATGCACGGAAGATGCTTGTAGTAAATCATGCTTATATAGATCATAAAATAAGTATAAGGAGTGACCATTATTAGTGCAATCCAAGGCCTACTACCCCCTTAGAGAGGCGCATAAGGTACAAACCCCTTCATGAGGTTGATGGAGTACAAACTCCCCAACAAGGTTGATAGAGTACAAAATCCCCCCCCCAAACAAGGTTGATGGAGTACAAACCATTATTAGTGCAATCCAAGGCCTATTACCCCTTTCGATAGGCGCATAAGGTACAAACCCCTTCATGAGGTTGATGGAGTACAAACTCCCCAACAAGGTTGACAGAGTACAAACCCCCCTCAACAAGGTTGATGGAGTACAAACCTCCCAACAAGGATGATAGAGTACAACCCCCCCCCCCCAAACAAGGTTGATAGGTACAAACTCCCAACAAGGTTGATGGGTACAAACCCCTAACAAAGTTACCCGAGCATACAACCCCCCGAGCTACGCTATCAGGTTACCAACCCCTTAATAAGGTTATCCGAGCCTACAACCCCTCGAGCTAGGCTTGGTCATCCCCAACACTATAGAGATAATATCATATATTTTTACACTCCTTCGATCATCATATACATACATTTCTTTTCATCATCATTTTATCATCAATTAATCATCATAAAGTCATTCAATTCATAAGATATGCATTGGATCTTCAAATCCTCAAGAACCCAGAACCGGACATCTTATAAAGCACTTAGAGGGTATCTAGTGCTAGTGTAAAACCATGCAATTCAAGAATGTTATCATGCTAGAAA
This sequence comes from Solanum virginianum, assembly GCA_000787875.1. NCBI lineage: Eukaryota > Viridiplantae > Streptophyta > Magnoliopsida > Solanales > Solanaceae > Solanum > Solanum virginianum. The sequence goes on from DF359756.1 coordinate 38,443, forward strand.
ATTCAATGTAAAATCATCAATAGATACTTGGTAACACCCTTAAGCAATATACATCAAAACCCTTTATCAAAGCCCACATTAGATCTTAGATTCATAGCCCAAAACATAGTAAAACAACCACAATTTCATAAACCCCAATATAGTGAGCAGTGATTTTCATAATAATTAAGATCCATTTGTAAATAAACTTTAAATCTGCAATTTAGGTAGAAAGAAAGCTTGAGCATCATGGGTGAAAGGAGCCCATGAAACAAATCCACATACCTTAGTTTGGAGATGAACTTGACGATGATTGGAGATGGAAACTTGAAGCTTGAGAGGAAATCCTTAGATCTGGACAAGGTTTTGAGATTGGATTTAGGAGTAAAATATTTGGCTAAGTGTTTGAATGAGTATTGGAAAATGTTTAGAACGATATAAGGGAGAAAAATGGCTAAGAATAGGTATTTTCACATTTGGGAACACAAATGGGCAAAAAAATACACTGAGGCACTCCAAGCGCGCCAGAGGCACGGAAACCTCACTAGAATTTGCATTTTTGGAAAATTGAAATTGCTAATCGATTGCTCTTAAATTGGGGTTAGACCCATTTTCCACTCAATTTGACCCCCTGAACAAAAATATAAAGTTGGATTATTGATATCGTGCACAGCTTTTGAGATATATGGAAATTACGATTCTGGGCACTTTCGAGGAACATTTTAGGGCACTTTTTAGGGGCGTTACAATATCTCCCCCTTGGGAACATTCATCCCCAAATGTCAAAGAGACTTATATGAGAGATGTAAACATAACAAATTTCAGCCTGCATAAGGATGCAATAAATCATTTAAACATCATTTCAAAAATCGCAGCATGAGAGTAAAATCATCATGAACTTGTCGAATTAAACAAGAATGTATGCATATGTCATGGGCTGAACTTAGAATTGAAATCACATAAAGGACTTAGGGTGATACCTTAGGCTTGAATGTAGTGGAAAAGATAAGGATATCATGTTTACATGTCCGCTTCAGCCTCCAATGTAGTATTTTTGGCTTGTTGATTCCTCCAAAGGACAATAATAGAAATCACATCCTTGTTCCTGAATCTCTTCACTTGCTTATCATAAATTTGAACTGGAACCCCTTCATAAGTCAAGTTGTCTTCAACTACCCCCACAACATCAAGAGGTATAATTGCATTGCGATTACACACACACTTCCTCAACATAGATACATGAAAGACCGGATGAACCAATTCCATTTATCTAGGCAAATCTAACTCGTAGGACACCTTATCGATCTTTCTCATCACCCTATAAGGGCCCCATATCTAGGGCTCAACTTGCCCTTCTTATGAAAATTAACCATATCTTTCATAGGTGACACCTTCAAATAAATCGGATCATCAACTTTGAATTCAGGCTCCCTTCTCATAACATTGGCATAAGACTTTTGACGGCTTTGAGCCATCTCCAATATTTCACTAATCATCCTAATCTTCTCAAGAGGCTCCATAACCAGATCTGGTCCTAACCAGGCCACCTCACCAACCTCAAACCACCGAACAAGTGAAATACAATATCTACTATAAAGAGCCTCAAATGGAGCCATACCAATGCTATAATGACAACTATTATTGTAGGAAAACTCAATCAATGGGAGATGATCATCACAACTAACTTTAAGCTCCAATACACAAGCTCTAAGCATATCCTCAAGGGTTTGGATGGTCTTTTTGGCTTGGCCATCCATTTGAGGGTGGAAGTTCGTAGAAAGCTTAACTCTAATACCAAGAACCCTTTGGAAAGATCTCAAAAAACATGAAGTAAATTGAGCTCCATGATCCGATATAATGGATAAAGGAAACCCATGAAATCTCTCCAAGTCATGGATGTACAAACTAGCATACTCTTCAGTCCCATATGTGGCCTTAATCGGTAGAAAGTAAGCCGATTTCATCATCCTGTCAACCTCAACCCAAATGGAATAAAAACCCTTTCTAGTCTTGGGCAACCCAATCACAAAATTCATATTAATCACCTCCGACTTTCAAGTAGGAATCTTTATGTCTTGGGTTTGGCCACCCAGCCTTTTATTTTTGGCTTTGACTTGTTGACAACTATGAAAATTGAAAATAAATTTGGCAATATCCCTCTTCATGTCTCCCCATCAATACACCTCCCTCAAATCTCTATACATTTGAGTAGAATCGGGGTGAATAAAGTAAGACAAATATGGACCTCATCAAGGATCTTCTCTATCAAACCATCAACATAAGGCTCACACAACCTACCTTGGTATCTCAGAACACCATCCCCCTTGGGAGAAAACCTCCACTTTATCCTCTTTCACCAAGGCCTTCCAATAACATGCAAAGTAGAGATAGCACCAACATAAGTGGCATGTACCCCTCAAGACCATTCACAATGAGTCAAGCAAAAGATCTCCAAGACCTACATGCAAGTTCATGAAAAAGAAAGCATTAAAGGAGCCTGAGGGTCACCAAAGAAAGGCTTACAATACGTGGAAGGTCTATCAAGGTGAGGAAAAGGAAGAAAAGAAGCCATGTGTGCAAATGGCTATTACTTGAATTCAATGTTTTGAAAAGAAGGAAACCAAATAAGACCCTTACTCATTAAGGGTAAAATTGTAAAGAAAATGTCTTCTTCTATTTACTTAGTATAAATAATCTTAATTCAACAATAGGAAGACTTAGACTATGTTGAATATTGACTTCTCAAATAGTAGTATCTTCTTAGTGAGTAATTAGGGTGAACTCTTAGAATTGCTAGTTAGCATGATTGCTTGGTTAATTGAAGGTTGCCCATTTGTAGTTCTTAGTTTCCTTCAATATTTCCTTTAAGGGTTTTATTTGAATTGTTGAAATCAATTGGGAGGTGACAGTTTTAGTCCCTTGTTGCCCATAATTTCAATAGTTTGAATTTAATCCACATATCATTCTATCTTTGTTCCCTTTTCCCTTCCTTTTTTGTTTGATCTTTATCATTTGGTATCAAGAGCTTAAGTTTAGGTTTGTTTTCACAAATCTAGGTCTTAGAATTTTGATCCACTCAAAAAATCTAAAAATCCAAAAAAAAAATCCAAAAAATTTATTCATATGATTTATTGTTTTTGACACTAGATTCTTGTTCACTAGTATTTTTTAGCTTAAATCTCAAGTTTCATTCAATTTGGAGTTGTGGAAGTGAAGTTGCCATTGAAGGGTTTTGAGCATTCAAACTTTTCAAAATTTTAAAGTGGGTTCTTTGATTGAGAAGAAATTGAAGGTTAATGATCATTGGGGTTTGTTCTCTACATTAAGGGTAAGTTAATCCTATATTTTGAGCCAATTTCATGTTAATTTGAAGGTGTTGGGATTTAGTGTGTGTTCTTGGTGTTCTTGAAGATATTCAAGTGTTCTTGATGAAAAAGAAGACCAAAAGGTACATTTGATCCTTTTTTTTTCAAGTCAAAGTTGGTCAAGGTGTTGGTTGACCCTTAGTGGAAATTTAAAAATAAAAAAATCAGAAAAAAATTAATTTAAAAAAAATTAATTTCCACATCAGCGCCAACTCAGCAGCAGTCAGTGCCAAATCAGCACGTCAGTAGTGAGTTAGCACCTGCTCCTCTCCAGACATGCCACGTGGTGCATGGAGCCCAAATTTAGAGGCCAAGTCTTCAAGTTTTGCTTAAATTTTTCTAAGTATTGGAGGTTTTTTTGGCATAAAATTTTTTCTAAGTGTCCAAACGACGTGATTCTTTTTTAAAAAATTTTGTGCTTTCATGCTCCAACTATTTATCAAGTAATTAGCATCATGAAATACTTGTTAACTATTTTTAATCATCAAATCAAACCCTTTCAAGTCATGAACACCTTAAGGCTGCAAATTTTTTTCTAAGTGTCTGAACTCAATTCTTCTTCTTTGTCACTCATTCATTTTTCATTCCTCAACTATTTAACAACTAATTAACATCTTTAATTACTTGTTAACTAGTTTTTAAATATTAAATTATCTCTTTGATTCTTCAAATAATGTAACGACAAGTACTTTCTTCTAATTTTGTTACTTAGTTTTTATTGAGTTCGATATTTCTTGTTCCTCTTTCTTCTAGTTTTCTTGTTTTTATTCATGTTCCTATGATTTGTTTAAGTCTTCCTTCTTTTAAGAGTCATAAGAATCCACTCAACCACAAAGGATAGGCGACCTTGAATTTATTGAGCGAAGCTAGTTCACTATCAATTTTGAGATGATGCCATAGAAGGTGCATTGAGAGTTACATACGAGTGATGTGAGTTTTTTGCTACAAATATTGTTTGTTGAGTATGGTAGGTATCATGTCTAATACAAGTTCAATTGGGGAAGGTTCAAAGAACATCATGGAAACTCTTACTTACATCTCCAAACAAATAGAGGAAACAAATGAGAGGATGGGAGGTTTGGAGGAAAGGTTGGTACGGGTGGAGAATGCTAATCGAAGGAAAACAATTCAACCCAAAAATGAGGAGATGAGGAGGGCATTGATGCATTCCACCACAATTACCCCAGGACAAGCCCATAATCTATGTTTTCCTCCACAAAGCCGAACCCAAAACTACCAAAACCCTACTTTCCAAATGAACTACAATCCAAAACATCCAAGACAAGCTACATCACCTCCACCAAATGTACCAAAAATTCCCTACCAAGCCTACCAATACCAAAATCCCCTCTATGATGAAATACATGGAGATCTCAACAATGATGAGTTTTGGGAGCATGGGGTAGGGATACCTATGGAGTACAAAAGGAAAGAGTCCGACCTTGGGACTTGGGGTGTGATCCTAGCATGGCAGGCCTAGATTATTAGTATTGAGGAGATAGAGTAGGAAATAGAGGAGATAGGAGGGGATATAGAGGAGATAGGATGAGAAATGAAAAAGAAAAGTTGGATGAGAGGGTAAATTTTGCTTGCTTCATGGAGAATGGAAAATCTTTTTTTGATAATGATGAAGACTTAAAGGTGAATTCCAATCTTTCATGTGTTGTAAGAAGAATTAAGGGAGCTCTTTCCAAGGAAGAACTTGATGAAAGGGAGAATCTATTTCATGTTAGGTGCAAAATTCAAGATAAACTGTATTCTTTAATCATTGATAGTGGAAGTTCCATTGTTGTTCCAAGGGAAGGAGGTTACTTGGAGAATATATGCATGATAGCAAAACTAAGCAGGTATTTAAGAGGTGTCGATGAGGGATGCTTTCTAGTATGCCATGTCAACACCCATCTTTTATTGCATGCTAACCAAAATACTAGCTCTTTGCCTAGTATTATTTCTTCTCTTTTGAAGGACTATGACAAGCAAGGTAAGGAAAATATGGTAGCGGATAACCTATCAAGATGGTTTATGTTGGTTGCTACCTTGCCTTCTAGAATGATGGGATTTGAAAGCTTAAAGGAATTCTATCCTAAGGATCCTGACTTCAAAGATACTTTTGATAACCTTACCCAAGGGAAGGAGTTGATAGGTTTGAATTGGTTGATGGATTTTTGTTCAAGGATGAATGAGCTTGTGTTCCTATGAGCTCATGGAGAGAACTACTTGTCAAGGAGGCTGATAGTTGTGGTTTGATGGGACACTTAGGGGTTCCCAAAACACTTGACATTCTAAAGGAGCAGTTCTTTTGGCCCAATATGAAGCATTATATAGAGCAAATTTGTGGAAAATATCTCAATTGTAAGCATGCCAAATCCATGACTCGGCCCCAAGGTAAGTATACCCCTCTCCTTACTCCTAGTGGCCCATGGATGGATATCTCGATAGATTTTGTGTTGGGTCTTGCTAGGACTAAAATTGGACATGATAACATATTTGTAGTAGTGGATAAATTTTCTAACATGACTCATTTTATTCCATGCTAGATATGTGATGATGCATCCCATGTAGCATCTTTATTTGTCATTAGTGCTCTTAAATCACATGGAGTCCCTCAAACCATTATTAGTGATAGGGATTCCAAATTTCTTAGTAACTTTTGGAAGAGTCTATGGGGTACACTTGGTACCATACTTATGTTCTCTACTTCTCGCTACCCTCAAATAGATGGACAAATTGAAGTAGTCAATAGGACTCTTGGAAGTGTGCTTCGGTGCATGATTAGAGGAATCCAACTACTTGGAAAGATCGTTTACCCTTAATTGAATTTGGGTACAATTGGTCTTTCCACTCCTCTATTGGAATGTCACCATTTGAGGCATGTTATGGCTTAAAACCTTTGTTTCTACTAACCATGACTCTATTATCTAGTAATGTTACTTTGAGGCTAGATGCCAAGTAAAGAGCAAGGAAGATGATGAGCATTCATTCCAAGGTTAAAGAGACCATTGAAAAGAACAATTCTAAGGTGGCTATTCGAAAGAATTAGGGGAGAAAGGAAGTGATCTTCAAAGGACAAAACCTTGAAAAGAAAAGATAAGCCCAAGAGGAGATGGACGTTTTAAAGTACTCAAGAGAATAAATGACAATGCCTACATGATTGACTTGTCAAGTGAGTATAATGTTCATAATGGTTTTAATATTATTGATTTATCTCCTTGTGTTGTAGGTGAATCTTTGGATTCAAGGAAAAATCCTTTTCAAGAATCGGAGGATGATAACATGCAGAGGAAAGATGGCACCAACATGAGTGGCATGTACCCCTCAAGACCATTAACAAGGAGTCAGTGCAAAAGATCTCCAAGACCTACATGCAATGTTCATGGAAAAAAAGCATTGGAGGAGCTTGAGGGTTACCAAAGAAAGGCTTACAATGTGTGGAAGGTCTATCAAGGTGAGGAGAAGGAAGAAAAGAGGCCATGTCTGCAAATGGCTATTACTTAATTTCAATATTTTAAAAGAAGGCAACCAAACAAGGCCCTTACTCATTAAGGGTAAAATTGTAAAGAAAATATCTTCTTTTATTTACCTAGTATAAATAGTCTTTTTTAGCATTTGGAAGACTTAGACTATGTTGAATATTGAATTCTCAAATTGTAGTATTTTCTTATTGAGTAATTAGGGTGAACTCTTAGGGTGTGTTTGGTATGGAGGAAAATATTTTCCATGGAAAATGTTTTCCAGGAAACTTAGTTGATTTTTAACTTATTTTCTCATGTTTGGTTGGTGAGTGGAAAATATTTTTCAAAAAATATTTTTCTTGTTTGGTTAATGAATAAAAATATTTTTTAGAAAAAAACTTCTATTTTTAGCTAGAGAGTAGATAACAATTTGTAGAAAAATAATTTCTGACATGAAAATATTTTCATAATTTAAAGTATTTTTTAAAAATAAATATTTAAATTCTTTTATGGAGGGTGGGGGTGGGCGGCTGAGGGTGGGGTGGGCGTGGGGGCGGGGTAGTGTAAAAATTGAATATTTCAAAATTAAAATTTAAAAAAAAATAAATTTTAATTTCTTTTTTGTATTGTGAGGGGAAGGGGGGGTAGGGGGGAAGGGAAAGGATTGGTGGACGGGGAGAGGTTAGAATAAAAAATTAAAATTTTTAAAATTTATTAACAAGTAAACTTTTAACTTTTTTGTATGGAGTTGGGTCGAGGTAGGGTGGTTAAAAATATAAAATTTGCAAAATGAAATTTTTTTCAAAAATAAATTTTTAATCTTATTTTATTTTAAAAAAAATTCGGGGAGGGGAATCGTAATATGGATGGGATAAAAAAATTAATTTGAAATTAGATAAGTGTTTTGGAAAATGTTTTCTTAACTTTTGGAAGGATGTCATTTTCCTTAAATTTGAGGAAAATAAGTTGATTCGAAAAATATTTTTCAAAACATTTAAGTCAACCAAACATGAGAAAATGAAGAAATATTTTCTGGATAATATTTTCCTCCACACCAAACACACCCTTAGAATTACTAGTTGACTTGCTTGGTTGCTTAATTGAAGGTTGCGCATTTGTGGTTATTAGTTTTCTTCAATTTTTCCTTCTAGGGTTTTATTTGAGTTGTTGAAATCAATTGGGAGGTGGGAGTTTTAGTTCCTTGTTGCCCATAATTTCAATAGGTTGAATTTAATCCACATATCCTTCTATATTTGTTTCATTTTCCCTTTCTTTCTTGTTTGATCTTTATTATTTTCAATTTTAACAAAGAAGGGTCAAGATCTTGTTGAGCTTTCACCTCCTCAACTAAAGATGATTTAGAACCATCAACAACAATAACACCACCATTATCCACTCCCCTAACCTAACTCCCTATCTAGCCAAACGATGGACCTCCCTAGCCACATCCCTATCACCACCATCAACATGAGCTAGGCTACCCATAGACACCATACTCAAAGCATCTGCCACTGCATTAACCTTACCTGGATGGTAATGCACTCTCATATCATAGTCCTTAAGAAGTTCTAACCATCTCCTTTGCCTTAAGTTAAGATCCTTTTGAGTGAAGGCATATTGGAGGCTCTTATAAATGGTGAACACATCAACATGCACCCTATACAAGTAATGATGCCAAATCTTTAATGCAAATACCACAGCGGCTAGTTCAAGATCATGGGTTGGATAGTTCTTTTCATGCACCTTGAGTTGCCTAGTAGCATAGGCTATGACCTTACCATTTTACATTAGAACACAACCCAACCCAACTCTAGAAGCATCACAATAAACAACAAATCCCTCTAGCCCATCTGGTAGTGACAACATAAGAGCGGACACAAGCTTATTTTTCAAGATTTGGAAGCTCCTATCACACTTATCAGTCCACAGAAACTTGGCCTTCTTTTGAGTCAATTTTGTCATAGGGTAAGCAATAGAACAGAACCTATTCACGAATCTTCGATAATACCCCGCTAAGCCCAAGAAACTCCTAATGTCCGACGGGGTCAATGGTCTAGGCCCTTTTCCTTTTTCCATTAATTATACCATATTTGTGCCACCCCTTTGAGTTGGTAGGCCACCAACTCCACCTTATCTTCCGACCTTACACCCATCATAGCCAATACCTTGTAGACCTCATCACTTAATGCCATCCCTAGCTACCACATGTCCTAGGAAGGCAACCTCCTTCAAAAAATTCACACTTTTCATATTTAGCATAAAGCCTCTCCTCCCTCAATCTTTGCAAAACAACCCTCAAATAAGCCCTATGCTCCTTCTCACCATGAGAATAGATCAAAATATCATCAATGAATACCACAACAAATGAATCAAGGTAGTGTTTGAAGACCCTACTCATAATGTCCATGAAGATAGCCGGTGCATTGGTCAACCAAAAAGATATCACAACAAACTCATAATGACCATATCTAGTCTGAAAGGTCGTCTTAGGAATATCAAACTCCCTCACCTTCACTTGATGATAATCGGACTGAAGATCAATCTTAGAGAAATGGCTAGCCCCTTGCAATTGATCAAATAAATCATCAATCCTTGGAAGAGGATACCTATTCTTGATGGTGACCCTATTGAGTTTTTGGTAGTCAATACATATCCTAAATGACTCATTCTTCTTTTTCACAAAAAACACTAGTGCACCCGAAGGTGATTGGCTAGGCCTAATAAATCCCTTTTCCAACAAGTCCCTCAATTGTCCCTTCAACTCCTCTGGGGCCATACGGTAAGGGGAATAGAAATGGATTAAGTATCGGGAAGGAGATCTATACAAAAATTTATTTCCCTTTTGGGAGGAACACCGGGAATGTCATTTGGAAAGACATCAAGGAATTCATTAACAACCAAAACCGACTCTATGGGACGGACTTTGGACTCCAAATCCCTAACCCTCACAAGATGGTAAAGATACCCTTGAGAGATCAACTTATGAATCTTAATGTGAGAGATAAACCTACCCTTGAATACCACATTATGACTCTCCCACTAAAGGATGGGTTCATTTGGGAATTGGAATTTGACCATACAGGTTCTATAATCAATAGAAGCATAGTATAAATGCAACCAATCCACCCCAAGAATGACATCAAAATCAACTATGTCCAACTCAACAAGGTCACAAGGAAACATTTTATGCAAGATGCAAATAGGAAAACTTCTATAGACTTTTCTAGCAATAATAGATGCACCAATAAGAGTAGACACCTCATACGACATGCAATAATTCGGGCTCAACATGGAACTTTTTGGCAACAAAGGGGGTAACAAAACAAAGTGTGGCACCTGGATCAATCAACGCATACCCATCAAAGTCAAAGATTTTCAACATATCGGTAACAACATCTGGGACCTCATCAACCCCTTGCCTCCCATGCAAAGCATGAAATCAATTGTTTCTTGGGGCATCATCTTGTCGGCTACCTCTCCCCAAAGGAACCACATTAATTAGCACCTTGAGGACAAACCTCCTTTTTCTTTTTGCGACTTCAAGGGCAATCTATTGCCTTTATGCCCCATTTCCCCAAAACTATATCAACCATCGGTATCCCTCAAGCATGGGCCACCATGGCCCTTACCATACATCGAACACACATTAATAGGAGCCACACCCCTACCACCTTAGGCAATTGAAAAATCATTTGCAACCCTCTTTTGAAATGCATGAGAAGACCCTTGGGCTCAATGGAATCGGCCACTCTTTTGGAACTTACCCTCAAAACGGGCCCTCTTGGCCTTATGACCCCTTCTCTTCCTCCATTTTTTCCTTTTCCATTTGTTCGGCACAGGTCATCAAACGTGACAAGTCTATGTCACTAATCAACATGGCAGACCAACACTCCTTACTAACCAAGTCAGAAACACCCATCATAAATATTTTCATCCCAGATCTTGAGTCGGGCACCAAATGAGGAGCAAACATTGAAAGTTGGGTGAACTTAAGGGTATACTCCCTCACACTCATAAACCCTTGTCTCAAATTCATAAATTCTACCAATTTGGCTTCCTTAAGCTCAAGATGGAAAAATCAATTAAGAAAGGCTGCTTTGAACTCTTCTCATAGAACAACATTGTTGACTCCCTTTTCCTTTTTCCATTAATTATACCATATTTGTGCCACCCCTTTGAGTTGGTAGGCCACCAACTCCACCTTATCTTCCGACCTTACACCCATCATAGCCAATACCTTGTAGACCTCATCAATGAACTCTTGAGGGTCCTCGTTCACCTTTGACCCATGGAATTTTGGGGGATTCATCCTTATGAAGTCTCTCACTTGAGAATTTGGTGTATGAGTATGAGGGGCTTAGGCACCTTGATTGGCTTGATTAGTCACAACTTGTGCAAGCAAGGTGAGAGCATCCCTAAGCTCTCCATTGGCTGGTTACTCCTCAGGTGTGAGGCTCGTCTTCCTCTCATGTTATTCATGATCTAGCATAGCAAAGGAAAATCATTAGGGGGAAACTTATATTAACTCTATAGCATGACTTAGAACATAAAGAAGGGAAAAATTTCCTAAACATCTCATAGCCTCCTACTCCTAGTTGTGATGCACAACATAACCATGAATAAGACTTTAATCAACACAGTGTGTTGGACTTTGAGGATGTAACAACCTAGTGGTCTGATACCATCTTTGTCATAACCCAAGCCTAGGGCCTAGACGTGAACGGTGAATGGAGAACCCGAAGGAACCCCAAACAAGCCTTATATCATATCATTACACATGGTTAGTCGTGTAAGCAAGGGAATTGGGGCTAAGGGTAAACTTTCATATCATATTGTTAAGAAACAAGAGAGTCAAGGCTCATCGTATAGATACATATCATGTCCAAATAACACTTTTACTAAAAAAATAAGAGCGGAGACCACGATAAACAACCAGGCTCACACTCATAGTCAATGCATAAATAAAAGAAAGATAATCTTAATACATAGTAAGAGATCATAAGTAACATCCCCAAAATGGAGGACTCACCAATTAGCTTGAGAGACAATTGTACTAGCCATGTGAAGGAGGAGGATAATCAAGGATGCAATGCAACAAGTGATAGTAACATAGTCAAAATACATAAGCATAGGTAATGAGTACATATAGCAATATGGCATGTATGAAAGATGCTAGTAATAAATGATAGCATCATACGAAGCTCTACTCTATTGGAGGACAAGGATGAAAAGGATGAAGATTTATAAGATCAAAGGAGGCCTATAACAAGATTTAAAAATATGGAGTTTAATGATAAACTCAATAGGCTTCAATTACAGATCCAAAGGTGTCTTGTTGGGGAAGAAGAGCTAAATTCTAAGAAGGATGAATTGTCCAAATGGTATAATTTTTTGGCGGCCCAATTTCAAGTCCAAAATAAAGAATTTTAGGGTTAAATTTCGTGCAAATAAGGCCATAAAGAGTCGAAGAATCAGTCACAATAAATGTTACTTTCTACCAAAATTTGCACAGAAGACTAGTCAAACTTCCATATTTGTCAAGATTCTTTTCCCAGTTGAGTTTTACCTTATTTTCTTATTTATATATAGGTTATTAAAATTTTCCTTGTTCTCTTTATGGTATCCTACTACCATTTAATGCTTTCGTAGAAGTACTAGGTCTATTCCTAGTTAAGGTAACTTTATTTCATTTCTAAAGTAGGATTTACCTTGTAATTTTCTTTCTAGGTTTTGGATACTCCTTTGGCCTAACCTAAGGAGTCATGGACGTCCAAGGACCCTATAATATAAATATTATTCTTTTTTCTTTCATCAAAGGCAATTAAATTGATATTAATAATAATTGAGAGAGTTTTATTGAACCTTTGTGACTTGTTCTTTGAGAATTTATCTTTAAACCTATACAAGTTCATAGTTTGAGGTAATAAAGTACTTTCTTCTTGTGATATCTTTGATTTCTTTTTGGTATTCTTTAGAAGGTGATTAGTTTACATGACAATTATTGTCTTTAGTTACTGATAAAGCGGTCAAGATCCGAATCTAACATTTTGATACGTTTTCTCAAGTAAAGGCATTATATTTCTTCCATAATCTTTACGTTGTTACTTGGATCTTGTCAAGGCCTTAGAATAATAATTTCATGGATATTCTTAGATCTTTCCTTTGAATTTCCCATATCTTTAATTAGTTTTTATCTTTCTTTTATTTTTGTTGCTTCCATATTCTAGTATTCACTCCATCTATATTGTTTCTAACCTCGATCCTATTAGTAAATCATGCTAATATGGATCATAAAATAAGTGTAAGAAGTGATCAATCTTAGTACAATCGAAGGCCTACAACCCCCTTAGATAGGTGCATGAGGTATAAACCCCTTCATGAGGTTGATGGAGTACAAACCTCCCAACAAGGTTGATGGAGTACAAACCCCCCCAACAAGGTTGATGGGTACAAACCCTCAACAAGTTTACCCAGGCCTACCACTCCCCGAGCTAGGCGATCGAGGTAGCAACTCCTCAACAAGGTTACCCGGGCCTACAACCCCTTGAACTAGGCTTGGTCATCCCTAACTACAGATAGATATAATATATACATATATATACACTCCTTTCATCATCATATAAATACATTCCTTTTCATCACCATTCCATCATCATTCCATCATCATTTCATCATTATTCCATCATCACAAAGTCATTCAACTCATAAGACATACATTCGACCTTCAAGTCCTCAAGAATACATAACCAGACATTTCATCAAACACTTAGAGAGTATGTAATACTAGTGTAAAACCATGCAATTCAAGAATAAAATCATACTAGAAAACTCAATGTAAAACCATCAATAGATACTTGCTAACACCCTCAAACAATATACATCAAAACCCTTCATCAAAGCTCACAATAAACCTTAGATTCATAGATCAAAAAATAGTAAAACAGTCACAATTTTATAAACCCTAACAGAGTGAACAGTGAATTTCATAATAAATAAGACCCATAAATAAATCAACTTTAAATCATACAATTTAGAGAAAAAAGAAACTTGAGCATCATAGGTGAAAGGAACCCATGAAAGAAACCCACATACCTTAGCTTTAGACAAGAACTTGATAAAGATTGGAGATGGAGACTTGAAGCTTGAGAGGAAATCCTTAGATCCAGAGAGGGTTTTGAGACTTGAGTTTAGGAGTAAAATATTTGGCTAAGTGTTTGAATGAGTGTTGGGGAATGTTTAGAATGATATGAGGGTGAAAAATTGCTAACTGTAGGTATTTTCATATTTACGAACACTTAGGCCCAAGACTTAAAAGTCTTGGACCAAAGTCAAAATTGGCTAATAAAATTACACTTTTGCTCGCCCTTGGCGCGTCGAGCCAGGGGTACGAAAAGCTCACTGGAAATTATTTTTTGAAAAAATTAAAATTGTTAATTATTTGCTCTTAAATCAGGGTTAGACCTATTTCCCATTCAATTTTGCCCCCCAAACAAGAATATGATGTCAGATTTTTGAAATAACAAACAAATTTTTAGATATATGGAAATTATGATCCCAGACACTTTCGAGGGACATTTTCGGGCTCTTTTTGGGGTTGTTTCAGTATCTACCCCTTGGGAACATTCATCCCCGAATGTAAAAGGAGGCATATTTTCGGGCACTTTTTGGGGTCACTATAGCCTAAATATGACTAGGCGAATAAGGAACCCGAAGGGACCCGAAACAAGCCTCTTAATATTTCATTACATATCCTTGGTCACGAAAGCAATTAAACAACAATAAGAGAATATAAATAAGGGCAGAGGGATTAAGGGAATCTTTCTTAACTTAAAAACATACAAGAGTCAAGGCAGTCAAAGCTCAAACTATCATTATATAATTGTTCAACAACACCTTTAAACTTAGAATTGAGCAGGGGCTAATACAACTTTCTGGGCTCACCCTCATAGTCAAAAGCATACAATGAAAGAAAGAGAGTTCTTGAATAATATAAGACCAAAAGATATCATCCTTGGAGTTAAGGACTTACCAAACTTGCTTCAATGATAGTACTAGTCATGTGGAGGAGGAAGATGATCAAGTGGGGCTCCAGTTCCTACATGATAACATCATGTAGGCATTGAGTATGCGTTAGTACGTTTAAATGTACTAAGTATGTAGGATGCAATGCAATAAAAGATAGGCAACATAATCAAAATGCATAATCATAAGCAAGAGTAGTATATTAACAACATGGCATGCATGAATAATGGTTGAAGGAAAACATACATGAAAAATAGACATACTTACATCACTTGTTTTACACAATAAGGTTACATGATTAGATCATCCATATAGCTTGTACTAGAGGGTGAGGGATATAGCCTAGGTCATAACCCTTTCTAGTAGATAATGGGTATTACATGAGGGTAAAGAAGTAACATAGGTCATAACCCCTACACATAAACATGAGATGATAATAGCACATAAGGGTATAAAGGTAGCATAGGTCATAAACCCTATATGTTAAAATAAGATAATACAAAATATTGAATCGTATAGGAGGGTGAGGTGTACAACATAGTTCATAACCCCTTCATATGAGTATAAGATATTGCATAACATTAAATCATACATGAGGGTAAGGTATACAACATAGTTCATAACCCATTCATGTAGAAATTGGCCTTGTGCTAGAGGGTAAGACATATAACATAGTTCATAACCCCTCCTAGTAGGTTTCACAATTCACAAGAGCATAAACCTTAGCATAAGAACTCATTAACTATATAACATCGTTCATAACCCCATATAGTAGGCTTTCACAATTCATAAGTGTATAAACCTTAGCATAAGGACTCAATAACTCATCAACAACCGATACTTATATAAATCATGAAATTATAAAGTTACTTAAATCATAAACCATGCAATAGACTGTCAATAAATCAAGAACCATAAACCAGACATTTTATCAAATACTTAGTGGTTGTGTAATGCTAGTATAAAACCATGCAAATCAAGACTAAAATCATGCAATAAAACATGAAGTAAATCAACCCACCAATATTTGGTAATACCATCTTGCAAAATACATTGAAACCCCTCATCAAAACTCATCATAAATCTTAGATTCATAGCTCAAAACATGTTTAAACAGTCACAATTTTATGAAACCCAACCATAGTTTATAACCAAATTCATAATGAGTAAGACCCATAAGTAAATTAACTTAGAAACATGCAATTTTTGTAAAAACGAAGGTTGGACACCATGGGTGAAAGGACCCAATAGTTGATACCCACATACCTCAACTTTGGAGATATCCTTGATGAAGATTTAAATGAAAACATGAAGCTTGAATGGATTTCATGAGAACCAAAATGAGTTTGGGACACTTGATTTTGAGTGAAATATTTGGTTACGTGTTAGAGAGGATTTTGGGGAATGTCTTAAATGATATGGGGTTGAAAAATGACTAAGTATATGTGGCTTTACGCATAGGAAGGCTTAGGCACAAGAATATGTGTTTTTATGCATAGGAAGGCTAAGGAACAAGAACCCAATGACTTAGGCTGAATTAAAAAAAACTGGCAACAAAATACACTAGTCTGCGCCAGGGCCGCGGACCCTCACTATTTTTGCAAAAATTTGGAAAATTAAATTTTGATATGGTTGCTCTAAAGTTGATTTCTTCCATAGGCAATTAAAGTTGTATTTTAGAGTAAACCATAGGCAATTAAAGTTGTATTTTTGATATCACGCATAAATTTTGAGATATATGAAAGTTATGATTTTGGACATTTCTTAGGCAAATTTTCGGGCACTTTTTGGGGTCATTTCAGACCTCTCTTCAAGTCTTGTATTGGGGAATTCAAGTTAGGATTTCAACTCAAGACAAATTCATTCTAATTCATCAAGGTATGTGGGATTGTATTATGATCCTTTTCAATCATGAAGACCCTTATCACTTCTTACTTCTTAATTTGTGAATTTTTAACTTACTGTGAATATGGGTCTTTTAAATTAGTGTTGATTTGATTAAATTGAGTTATGGTCTATATTTAATTAATTTTTTTAAAGTGATTTAAGCCCTATTATGTTGGACTATATTGATACTATGAAGGTTTCAAAATGCATGCCCCTTTAATTTATGAATCTATGCATGGGTAATATCAAGTAAGCTTCAATTATTGATTTATCTATGGGTTTCAGATGATTTCTTCCAATTATGTTGTTTTAATTATGAACTCTAATTGCCTATGGTTTACTCTCTCTCCCCCCCCCATGCCATGATCATGCATGAACTAGGCTTATCCATGAGAATTTGGTTATGAATATGAATATGCCTCGAATGTGGGTGTGTGTTGAGTGTGGGTCGATGATTGAAAGTTTGGATCAATCTTGAATTGTCATATATAAACATGAATTGAGCATGAATCTATGAACATAAGCATGATATGAGTTTGAATACCATTATGAAATAATTTGAGGGTGATATGAACTTGACATCTACATGAACATGAATTACATAGGTGTGCATATAAGTTGTGTATCGATGAGGATGGGCACAACTCTCCCTTTACACAATGCATAGATGAGGATAGGTATAACCTTCCCAATGTACATGTATATAAGAGCTAAGTGTATATCCATGAGGATGGGCATAACCCTCCCTTACATGATGTGTAGATGAAGATAGGTACAACATTTCGTATGCACATGTATATTTTAACAATGTATGGATGAGGACAGGTACAACCTATCCTATACAAAGACATATCATGAGGTAGATGTGTATTGATGAGGATGGATACAACCCTCCCTTTACATAATTCAGGCAAGGAGTGACTTATTGAGTGCAAGCATATGTGGGCTTGGCTACTCTATGGTTTTCATGTGACATTTTGTGCAGGTTAACATTATATTTCTCTCATGTTGTACGCTCGCATACTTCGTACTTTCAAACTTATCAATGCATACTTTCTTCCTACATGATCTAACCATGTAGGGACCAGAGACGTTCCTTATCCACCTCTTCACGGCTAGATTCGTCTTTTACATGTTTTCTTGGGGTGAGTCCTTTGTTCCAAGAACAAGATCCGCCTTCTATCTACCTATACTATGTTATAATTATCTTATGTCTTTACTTTAAGGGTGATCTCGGGACATGTCTTGGCCCCGTCCTATGAACTAGAAGTATTGTAAGACATCATGTAAAATCTATGTATGGGCTTGCTATATGTTATGCTATTTGCTTATGAAGACTATAATTATATCTATCTCTTGTTGTTGATGTTATGATGATATGTTCATGATGATATGTTCATGATGATATGTGGAGATTTGGAAAATCCTAAATCCCTTATATCCCCATAGCATGAGTCATACTTATCTGTCCCTTAGCTCTTATGTGCTATATGCTATGTGAATCCATGCAAATTCCTATCCATATGACATCCCCATAGCATGAGTCATACTTACCTGCCCCTTAAAACTATGTGCTTATTGTTTAATTATGCACTTCTGAATCGATGATGTGTATATGGATGCTATGAGGCTTGTTTGAGGACTTCAAGTTTCCATTCGCCATGTCTCTCCTATACCCTAGGCCCAGGTCGTTACCGCCAAATGGTTCAGCTACGAGATCACTAGACCACTAATTTTTCCATCGGGACTCATTAAAATGTCTTTTTTTTTACTTTTGATGATATGTTTACATTTTCAATAAGGGGTTTCAACCTATTTAACCTAAATACACCTTCCTTAGCCTACTTTCATGACCTAATAACCTTCTCCTTCACTCATGTAAAATTTCTTTCTCATCGAAGAAGATCCAAATCCTCCATTGAAGAACAGGCTTCAATTTCTTACAAGCTTTTTATCAAATCCAAGATTTTCTTAAACCTTTTTCTCTATTTTGCTCTAAGAAATGTGGGTTTCTTCATCCATGGGTCATTCTACCTATGAGTCCAAAACCCTTTCCAATCAAATCTTAAATTTCAAGTTTTATTTTATTATGAGTACTTCTTATTCCTAATTATATGTATGATTCATGTTAGAAATAATTATTTTTTAATTTTTGAAATGCATTAATATTTATAAACTCTTTACGTTACTACATTGGTTGAGGATTTCTTAAATGGAACTTCTTAACTCTTTACCCAAATATTAAAGGTTGGTCTAAATAATTAATAATACATTAAAATGAGTATGTATTGTCATCTGATTGCATGAGTTGATGAATTTTGTGAAAATGACCTATCATAACTATTATGGGTATTTGAATCTTATTATGGGCTATTTAAATTATGGTTTCAAATGATATATAATCATGATAAGTATGAGAGACTATGAATATTATGAATGATTAAGGGCTACCAAATATGTTATAAATCCATGGAAATGCTATGAAAAGTATGCAAGAATATTGAGACCTATTAGGTTGCTATGGTTTGAATGAGCTACTCCTATTATGAAATTGTAATTTATAACCTTATGCATGTTTTGATTATACTTATGCTTTAAGTATTCCATGGTATGTTGATATAGCACCGAGAGGACCTTGGAAAATTTAACTATATTGCCACTGTAGGTTTGTGATTTTCTAATGGATTTCATATAGCTCATATTGCATGATTCACAAAAATGGGTGGGGTTCCTGTAAGGTACATGCAAAATAATAAACAAAATGGGGAAGTTCCCATAAAGCCCTTGTCATATATTAACCGAAATGGGAAAGTTCCTGTAAGTCATTGATATGTTGCAAAAATATGACACTTTTGATGCTTTAAACTTAGACTTTGTGTGTTCTCTATCAAATTTAGTAGATTTGATGTGTGTTTGTGTTGTTTTTACATGATTAGAGGATTCGGGATGTTTTCTAAAGATTGACAAAGTTTTACAGCTTTATGCATAGTATGAGACCACGTACAGTTATGGTTTGATCCACAAGCTATAGGTGGTGGTCCGTGGTCTTGATCCAGATTATAGATGATTTTCTGAAGATAGAAATAACGATAAACAAGATGGGCCATAGTTTATTCCATGACCTGTATACTTGTTTGTGGAATAAAAGTTTAGAATTTCAGGAAGTTAGTAGGACGGAGGAGATCAAAACCCTTAGTCCAAACTATGAGCCATGGATGAGGTCTCATACATGGTCCCCAATATTCAAGAAGGCAGTCTATGACACCCCAACCACAGGCTATAGCTCAATTTATAGGCCATACACTGGCTCATGGTTGGACCCAAATCTAGTTTTTCTTGTCCATTTAGGATTTAGATTTTTATGTCTATAAATAGGAATTTTATTTATTTTTGGACATTTACACTATTAGAGAAGACATTATTGCTTCTAGTTTTGAATTTGTTCTTGAAAAACTCAATTTGAGCTTATTTTTCAGATCTTGAGGTTGCTATTTACATGGAGATTTTTGGATTTTCAATTCTTTAATTCTTTTTTGTAAGTATTTAATTACTCAAAAATCAAACATGATTTCTTCATCTACAGTGAACATGAGTCGCTAAATCCGCAATTAGGGTTGTGGGAGCCATGAAGAATTAATAAAGTAAAAATCGAATAATTTGTAATTCTTGAAAAGTATGCTTGCATGTATTATTTATCTCTTCATTTTGATTGTTTTCTAACAGTGGCCAATATTAGAACTCACCTTATTCTTACTTGCCAAATCAAGGGGGTAATGAATAAGATAATGGATAAATAATAGGATTCGATGTGAGTACTCTGGTCTAATCAACATGAAAGGACCAAGGGATGATTATACTGGGACCAAGGTAAGGGTTAGTAATGCGGCACCTGTAGACGGACCAAGTTGCACAGTGACATTTGCCTATTTGCTGGACCGAGGACTTAGGTAATCATAACTTACCAGTATTGTATGCTACCCACTATAAAAGGTTACAATTATGTGGTTACTCTGCATTAGGAATTCATGGGGAACACAATACCCTAGTTAACTTCTCTTACTAAATTCGTAATACCTACATCCTAATTGTTCTGGGTATAGGTTTTCGTTATTTCTTTTCACAACATAAATCCTCCCTTTGAAATAAGTTGGTTAATTCTTCAAAATCACTTTAATTATTCCAAGTCTAGACCATATTCCTCATGGGATCGACCCTAACCATTGTTAGGTTCTATATTTAAAACAGTGATCGCTTATCCCTTAACTAGGAGGTCTAATTTTAGCATGATCAAATTTTGACACCGTTGCTAGGGGATACGACTCTTAGATAGGTTTAATTAGAGTAATTAGAGAGCTAATCCTTATTTCTTATTGTACGTATTTTTTGTTATTTTTGTTTTTTCATCATACAAGTGTAGTGTATGCCCAATATGCATAATCGAGGAAATTTCTTAGCTCCATTCATTCCAAAAATATAAAGAATGTTGAGAAGAATGGCCCAAGAAAATGCCAATAATGCTGTGAATAATGCTCTTAATTTGAACGAGCAAAATCTACCACTATTAACAGGAGTGGTCGTTAATCAACCGTTCGGCAAGCAGGAGTAAATAGGTGGAATCAATACAAACTTAATCCAACAAAGATGGATGTCATAGGAGCCATCGTGTTAGCTCTACTGCCACAAATACTAAGTTTGTTATATCTAGACATTTGTTTTTAGGCTTACCATCGGAGGATCTACGTAAACATCTACACAATGTTATCTTTGTCTATAAGAGTATGATGTGAAATCAAAACTTATCCATGGATGTTATTGGGCTTCGTATTTTCCCATTATCTCTTACCGATGAAGCAACTTTATGGTTGGTTATCTTAGCTTCCCTATAGCTCTATATCTACATGGGTAGAGATGCAAAGAGCCCTACTGGAAAGATACTTCCCCAAATCAAAGAAATTGAAGCTTAAAGATCATATCAATGATTTTTCAAAGACACCTAGGGAGTCCATCAGCGCTACATAGGAGTGGTTTGTTAAGTACTTGCAGATTATTCCAGATCACAAGATTATAGATGACTCTCTAGTGGAGATCTTCTATCGAGCGCTAGATGATAACAAAAAAGAAGTAGCTGACATAATAACTGGAGGATCATTCTTGGACTCTACTTTTGCTGAGATAGCCCAAAGGCTAGAGAGAGTAGACAAGACCAATCATGCATGGGGCACGAGAGAGTCAAAGACAACAAAGAGTTCTTTCTTATTCAGTACAAATTTAGAGCAAGAGTTACCCTAGATTAGTACTAATATTGGGCTATTGATGAAGCAAAATCAAGAGCTGGTTAATACAATTAGTCAACCACCACAAAGATCTCCCATTTATGATAACTTTTGTTATGAGGAGGATGTTTGCTTTGTGACGGATCAGATGGGGTATTTCCAAACCAACACCCAAGGATCTTGTAATGACCTGACCTAGGGGCGTAGTTGTCACATGATGAATAAGACACCCGAAGGCACCTCACCGAAGCCATCTAAGCATCTTAAGCATTTATAGACAATAAATTGAAACTTTTGTGGAAAATATAATGGGAAGGGACTATGGGCCATTTTTAACAATAAAGCAACATAAAAAAAAGTAGTGGAATAACTACAATTGATTAGTTTTTCCATACACACACCAACTAAATTATAAACGGATGAGACCAATATCGGTC
>DF359756.1:60879-82461 GCA_000787875.1 Solanum virginianum
AAACGGATGAGACCAATATCGGTCGATCTCCATTAAATAGAAAAGAATATAAAATAAGGAAACATAGAAAGTAAAAGTCTCAGGAGGGCTACAAATACATCATCTAAAAGTCAAAGCAAAGATACAAGATAGATGAAAAGGTAAAGGAGTCCCAAACTAAGGATGCATCACAATAAAGCTACTAGTCTTGGACATCGAAAACTAGCCTCAAGCTGGTGCAGCAGTGCCTGTCCCTACATGGTTAAATCATGTAGGAAAAATATGCATTATTATATTTAAATGTACTATGTATGTGAGATGCAATGCATGGATGAAATTGTAATTCCATCATTATTAAACATAACATATAAGGATATATAAAATAAGGGATACACAAGCACATTTAAATATGCACAAGGAATATGGCTCAAGATTAATTATGAGACAATGAATAAAAAAGCACATAATGTGAAAGCATATCATCATATCATAAAACTTATAAGAATGGACCATAATCGATAGTATGACCGTGTGAGCTACAACATGGAATCCAATGAACTCTTTCCATTGGGAAAAAGCCAATGCACTCCTTCCATTGGGAAAAGAAAAATCTACCTACCAAGGTAGATATCCAAAACTTAGAAACTTTGCAATTGTATCTTTCATAACTTTTGGGCCTACATGGATCAACTAACCTAGTCTATAAGGCTCCTATGGTGGTACATAGTTAGGGACATCGAGATTTAACTTCATGGAATCATATCTCAACTAATAGAATGAGTTGGCGCCAATATCTAGTCCTCTCAATGCTAAGTCATCCCATGTAATCTTTGAAACATACTCATAAAATTCGTAAGTAGCAATCATAGGATTAGATTTAACTTAAGAATCATTCATAAACATCTTTTAAGTCAATGAACGTCATACATATATCTTTGGTAAACTTATCTTTAAAGCTCTTCATAAATGCCCTAATCATAATCATAAATCAAAGAAAATTTGCATTGAAAACAAGGGGGCTTAGCTTCTAGCATGAAACAATTATAAATCACATAAGTCTTAGGAAATTTCTTTTAAAAAGATATCGAAAACACCCATCCTTGGTCGTATCAAAAAATCATCATGGAACCCATATCATACTTCAAATGTGCATATATTTACTTGGTAAAATGGTTGCTAAATTTCATAGGCATCATATAATAACATAAAGAGTATGAAATCATCATAAGCATGCACATTAATATGAGGAACTCAAAGAAAAGGTAAAAATACTTAATAGGAAGCTTTATGAGTGAAAGAATACCCATAAATCAAGTTAGATACTTGGAGAACTAAGGAGAAATAGAATTGAAGCCTTTAGGGAAGAAACCTTGGAAACCCTAGCCTTGTTCTTGCCTAGCCTTGAGAGCCTCTTTTGCATTAGAGAATTTGAGAGTGAAGAATGATAGAAACTAGGACTTGAAGGCTATATTATAGGTCCCTTTCTACCCCCAAAAAAACATAGTATAAGAATAGAATTATTAAAAATGACAAAACTAGCCCTTATTAAAAACTATCAGAAGTGACTTACAGAACCCCGATTATGGGCTATAGGTTGACTTCGAGCCATAAGTACCCTCATCTGATAACACATCTAAAAATCCTAAAAAATGACTTTACTAAATCAAAAACCATGAATAATAGTACTAGCGGTGAAATGCTCTTATGATTCATTGAATACACTCGAGAATCCTCCCTCATATAACCATTTTTCCTCTCTTCTTTGCCCTTACCCATGAAAGGTTTTCACAGGCCGTCCGATAACTCGTATACTACTTTCCTAAAAACTCCAAATTTCCTTCATGTTTGGAGTCTCACTCATAAAATATTATATAGGCCCTAAGGTATCCTACAAGCCATTACTTGGTCAGTGGGTTACCCTGCACTTGGATACTTTTTCTCTTCCTGAAGTTTTATATTTAAGAACCAAACCTACATGTTGTAAGTCAACTTATGGGTTGTAAGTGTCCCCTAAACCAGACTCTAGGTCACTTTTTAGGTCAACTTTTCCATACTCGGGGTGCCTAAACATGGGGTCATTATAGATCCAATAAGGATTATTGGCACCAAGGTCTAGAAATCAAGGTCAAAATTACAACAGGGATAACACTTATTGAGACTATAACAACTGAGGAGGTTATTATAATAGAAATAAGGACCAAGATCGAGATAGTGATTAGGCATGCAGAGATAGGTATCAAAATAATTGGAATAGTGTATATATGGCATAGAAAAATAGCAATTCTAGAGCTGGTACTTTTAGGATTGAGGAGGTGTTTGACAAGTTGCTCAAGAAAGCAGATCCACAGGATAAGACTTTGAAAGGGATAAAAGCTAATATATAAAGAATCAAAAGATTGTGTCTCATGTAGTGGATATTAAGCAGTTGGAGTAGTAATTTATTCAATTGTCAACATATTTAAACTAATTCAAGAAGGGTGCACTTCCAATGATTGGCATTGTAGGCAGTTACCACACGTGGTTGCAAGCAAACGATCAACCCACTAATACCAATAGTTGATGATGTGGTTGGAGAAAAGATAACTGAGAGTACAGAGGTGGAGACAAGAGATAAAATAGCCATGGATGTATGGGTAAAGATGTAGTAACACCGATAAAGTTAAAACCCATATTAAGGCCTCCACCACCATTCTGTCAGAGGCTAAAGCAGAAGAATGAGGAAAGGAAGTTTCAAAATTTCATCTTAATGTTAAAGAAGTTGCCTATCAATATTCCTCTCATTGATTCATAGGAGCAAATGCCCAGGTATGTGAAGTTCATGAAGGATCTAGTTATGAAAAAAAGAACAGTGAGTCACGAGCTTGCTCAAGATCTTCACTATTGCAAAACTTTTGCAACAAGATCTTTAGTACAAAAGAAGGAGGACCTCAGAGCATTCACCATTTCCTAGCACATCAGATTCTTTAGTTTTCCAAAGGTAGTATGTGATTTAGGAGCTAGCACAAGCTTATGCCTCTTGCAGTATTCAAGTAGTTGGCCTTGGAAGCCCTCACTCGGATGTCAATGCATTTATTAATGGCGAAAGAACTGTAAAAAAGCTCGTTGGGATACTATATGATGTTCTTGTCTGAGTTGAAAATTTTATTTTCTGAGAAGACTTTGTGATACTTGACTATGAAGTAGACATCGATGTCCCAATGAGCAGATGGGATTATTCATCATTATGTTCCTGAGGTAGAGATGATGAGAATTCTTAGACATCGATGTCCCAATGATATTGGGAATCCCTTTCCTGGCCACTAGGCAAGCACTACTAGATATGGAGTTAGGATAACTCATGTCTAGATTGAATGATGAAGAAGTTATCTTCAATGTCTGCCAATCTATGAAGAGATCTAATGATGTGAAGGTTGTCTTTGTGATTGAGAGTATTGATGAAGTGTAACCAGAAAGAGCTATATCAATATATTTTGAGAGTGACAGCATCCCAGACTATGATGAGATAGTTAAAGCACTTTGATCACATAAATAACTTAGACACTAAATCAATCTTAAGTCAGACTTGAAGAATTTTGAGATACCACTTACTAGACCATCCATTGAAGAGCCATCAGCATTGGAATTGAAGCTCTTCCAACTCACATGAGGTATGTATTTTTGGAGCCTAACAATACTTTACTTGTGATTATTTTTGCAGATCTTGATGACAAATAGGTGGAGGCATTCATTTTAGTTCTCAAAAGATTTAAAAGTGCAATATACAATTACAGACATTATTGGCATCCGATGGGGCATCTAGACTCATAAGATTCAGCTTGTCAAAGACTATAAGCCTAACATTGAGCACCAAAGATGTCTTAACCCACCAATGTAAGATGTAGGGTGCGAGGAGATCATTAAGTGGTTAAACGGGTGTAATATATCCAATTGCTGATAGTGAATGGTTAAGCCCATTCCAGTGTACTATTGTTCGTAATGCGAGTAGTGAGTTGATCCCTATGAGACCAGTCACTCATTTAATAGTTTGTATGGATTACCATAAACTCAATGATTCTATAGAAAATGATCACTTCTCTATGTCGTTCATAAACTAGAAGCTAGATCGATTGGCAGGCAAAGGCTGGTACTATTTTCTTAATGGTTATTCAAGACACAACCAAATGTTTATTGCTCCAATTACTAGGAGAAGACCATTTTTACATGTTCTTATGGCACCTTCACATTCAAGAGGATGTCATTTTGATTGTGTAATGCACCAGACACCTTATAGAGTTCATCATGTCGATTTTCTCAAATATGGTGGAAGATACTATTAAGGTGTTCATTAATGATTTTAATGTTGTTGGTGATTCATTCGAGGATTATCTAAAACATCTACATAACGTGTTAAAGAAGTATGAAAAGTGTCACTTTGTGTTGAAATGGGAAAAGTGTCACTTTATGGTAAAGGAAGGTATTTTTTAAAGAACACTAAATCTCCATCAAAGGTAATAAGGTAGACAAGGCTAAGGTTGAGATCATCAACAAGCATCATCCATATATCTCTATAAAAGATTTGAGAAGTTTCTTGGGACATGCGCAGGCATCTATGGAAGATTCATAAAAGACTTCTCAAAGATTGCACATTCCTTGTGCAAGCTACTTGAGAAAGATTCTATGTTCGTGTTTGATAATGTTATCTCAAGGCATTCGAGGGGTTGAAGCAGAGGTTAATTTTCACATCTATCCTTGTAACACCATATTGCATTCAACCCTTCAAAATCATATGTGATGCAAGTGATGTTGCACTTCGTGTGGCATTGGGATAGCATAAAGAGAAGATATGACATCCCATTTATTTTGCCAGTAAAGCCCTTAATGCAACAAAAAGTAATTACACTAGTTAAACAAGAGTTACTCAAGTGGTCTTTATGTTTGAGAAGTTCTAGTTGATCTGTTGAGAACCAAAGTCATTGTGCATATTGATCATTTGGAAGTGAGATATTTGATGGCAAATAAGGATGCTAAACCAAGGTTGATACACTGGGTACTTCTTCTTAAAGAGTTTAACTTTGAGGTTATTGATAGAAAGGGGATAAAGAATCAAGTTGCTTACCATCTATCTAGACTTAAGGATGAGGCTATGGATAAGTTTAAAGATGGGTCAATGATGCATTCCCTAATGATAGAGTATTGGCTATATCAAATGATTTAATACCATGGTTTGAAGATTTTGTAAATTACTTAGTCAGTGATGTTGTGCTACTAGATTTGACTTCCCACAAGTGTCGTAAGTTTAATTTTAATGTGAAGAAGTTTTTATGTGATGAACCATACTTTTTTGTCTATGCAGATGGGATTATTCATCATTATGTTCCTGAGGTAGAGATGATGAGAATTCTTGAAGCTTGTCATTGTTCATTGGTCAATCGGAGTCATAGTAGTATTCAGATAGCACATAAGATCTTACAGTGTGGATACTACTGGCCAACTATCCACAAGATGCCCATGACTACACCAAAGCATGTGATAAGTGCCAAATAGAAAGTGTAATTTCCCAAAAGCATGAGCTCCCACTTAAACCCATTATAGTTGTTAAGTTGTTCGATGTATGGGGTATAGAAATCATGGGACCATTCATCACTTCATATGGGAAAAAATACATCTTAGTTGTTGTGGACTACATTTCAAAATGGGTGGAAGTGGTGGTGTTTCATAACAATGAAGGTACGAGTGTCACAGCATTCCTCAAGAAAAATATCTTCTCGCGGTTTGGCACTCCTTGGGCGATCATAAGCAATAGAGGTTCCCACTTTTGTGATAGGTTACTCAAAGCACT
Source organism: Solanum virginianum (assembly GCA_000787875.1). Taxonomy (NCBI): domain Eukaryota; kingdom Viridiplantae; phylum Streptophyta; class Magnoliopsida; order Solanales; family Solanaceae; genus Solanum; species Solanum virginianum. Next base: position 66,677 of record DF359756.1, read on the forward strand.
GCTAGAGAAGTATGGAGTGAGGAGGAGATAAGAGTTTGAGTAGCAAAATGGTGGAATATTTATAAGAGAAAAAAAGTGTTTTTATTTTACTTTTTCTTTTTTCTTTGACATAGTATGGCAATGCCTTACCATCTCCCGATAAGTGGGCAAGTTGAGCTATCTATTTGGGAGATTAAGTAGATTTTTTCTAAGACAGTAAATGCAAATCAGATAGACCAGCTGCGAAAGGTAGATGATGCATTATGGGTGTACCAGACTGCATTCAAGACTCTAATTGGTATGCTTGCTTACCAAATTTTTATTGGTAAAGCTTGTTACTTACCTGTAAAGCTTCAACACAAGGCGATGTGGGCGCTCAAGAAGCTAAACTTAGATTAGAATGATGTTGCTACTTTGAGGCTGAGCCAACTCAACAAACTCAATGAGTTTTGGTTGAGGGAATACAAGAGCTCAGCATTATATGAACAAAGGATGAAGTTGCATCATGATTGTCGCATAGATCGCCATCAGTTTGCACCAGGAGACTTAGTTTTGTTTCTCAATTCAAGGCTAAGGATGTTTCCTGGAAAACTCAAGTCCAAGTGCTTGGGTCCCTATAAGGTCACACGTGTCTTGCAATACGGGGTTGTTGAGTTAGAAAGCAGTGATGGCACGAGGTGTAAAGTCAATGGCCAGAGAATCAAAGCACATTTTGGCAACACAGGCGAAATATGGATGCTTGATGAAGTCTCAGTAATCAAGTAATCTAAGTCGAGTTGCGGTAATAATAGGCGCTACTTGGGAGACAACCAAAGATATTAGTTGTAGCTTTTATGTATTTGTGTTTGATTTTGATTTCAGACTCATAGGTAGTTCAACATGTTGCAGTTTTCTTTGTATATTTATACCCACAGTCAGGAAAGTTATACGGTAATGATTTACTTTGATAGTACATGCAGGAATAAGATAAAAATAGCAAACAAGTCAAAAGAGTGAGAAAAAGTGATTCTACGTGCACGTATACGAGTCATAGTTCCAATCACAGTATGTGATACCAATTATAGTGAACAAGAAATTCTGGCTTTACTTCCATAAACCAACTTTACGACCCATAGAAAAACTTACAGGTCATGAATAGGATTTGTGGACTCCAAATAAGTTTTTTGAAAATTTGCTAAGTGTCAAAGGTACCCACGAACACTATCTATGGGACATAGAACATTGTACGACTCGTGGATGGCATTCGTGGATCCTTGGTCTTAAAAATGGCAATTTGAATCCACAAAACCAACACTATAGGTCGTAGAACCTTCTACGGCCCGTAATCAGTGTATCATGAAATCAAACCACCTAAAATTAACCTGACTTGGGAAAGCTTAAAAAGGGGTAAAATCATTTTTACCCTCCCACACAAGTAAAATTAGCAACCCTACCCCTTTCTTCCTCACTTCCAATTAACTTCGACCACTCGCCCTTTCTCTAACCAAAATTCTAACATCGTACTCATTATTTCGATGAGTGTGCCCCATCACCCCTTGGGTCCCCCCACTTGAGTTGACTGATTCTTCACTTAAAATCACTCCACTTTACAAATTCTGACATATTTTCCTAAACCTATACTCAAATTCCAGCTTAGGACTTTAATTTATGGATATTGGAGTATATGGAATGATGCTTGTATGACCTAATCACTTTGTTACATGATCATTGATGTGAAATTGACCATTTTAAGAATAATTGAAAAAAAAATTGGCATTTGAACAGAATGGGTCGATTGTAATCATCTGTACCTGTGATTGAAATCATGTCAAATCATTATGCAAATGCCACTCTCTGTTGAATTTTTATGTTTTGCGATATGTTTTGAGAAAATGGTTTGGGTGATGAAGTATTGTAGTTGTAATGTGATGGGAAAATTGATGAAGTGGAGCTTGATAGGATAGACATGGCATATGTTGGATTGATAAATACAAATTGCGTTGATTTTACATACCATGTACAATATTGGTCCATTGTGTCTTATTGTGATTAGTTATTGCGGGGATTTTTAATACTTAGACTGGGTTGATATATGTTGGGTTGGGTAATTGTTTTGTTTTGATTAGATTTAGGCTACAAATTATTGTGTGTATATGTTGAAAAATTTGGACTATGTTTGGCATGTTATTAGTCTTTATTTTGGACTAGATCTTATTAAATTCTATTGACTTGTATTGGGTTGTATGATTTGACATTACTTTTTACATTGTTAACTAGGTCATTAGCTATAAATTAGAGTTTATACTCATGTTTTGATATTAGAATTGGACTTAACTTTTTCAAACACTGCACGCCCAAATCCATGAGGGTCTTTTATGACCCATGGTTCAATCTACCGGCTATCACTGGCCCTCGTGGATGGGTTTTGGTGACTTGAAAATTTCAAGTTCAACAGGACAAACCTATTTGTGGGCCATTATTTAGATTGCGATCTAGGTGTCATGACCCAAGTGTAGGGCCTAGGCATGACACAGTGAATGGCAACCCAAAGGGACACAAACAAGTCTCTTAACATATCAATTACACATCCTTGGTCGCGAAAGCAAAGTTAACATCAACAAGAATATAATCAAGGGGAAAAGGGGCTAAGGGAAGTCTTGAAATTTATAAAGCATAAAGAGTCAAAGTTCAAGCATAGATACATCAATTGTTCCAACAACACCTACAAGCATGGATTGGATGGGGGCCAAGACACTTTTCGAGCTCACCCTCATAGTATCAAAAGTTCAATATAAGAGATAACAAAAACAAGAGTAGCACAGCTTGTGTCCCCGAACTTGAGGACTCACTTACCAAAAGATTATCTTCAAGATGCCAAAACTAGCCACGTGGAGGATTATCGTGAGGAGCTCCAGCTCCTACATGGTAACATCATGTAGGCATAGAGTATGTGTTAGTATGTTTGAATGTACTAGTATGTAGGATGCACTGTAACAAGACATAAGCCAATATAGTCAAAATGCAGAGTAATAGGCAATAGATAAGTATAATATCAATATCTCATGCATGATCGATACTTGAAGTAAAACATGTTTGTAAATCAAATAACTTGCAAATATGAATTACATGTGTAGGAAGAGACCATATCAATATAGTTTAAGCAAACTACCACTTGAACTCCAGGGTATGCCACCCTCATGGAAGGTGATTAAGGTACAAACCCTTCAACGCGGTAGTATGGGCATGCTACCCCCAACAAGGTGATTAAGCCACTTACCCCTCAACGTGGTAGTATGGGCTTGCCACCTCCCGACAAGGTAATTGAGGTACATACCCCTCAACGTGGTAGTACTGGCATGCCACCCCCGATAAGGTGATTAAGGTATATATCCCTCAACGTAGTAGTACAGGCAAGCCACCCCCCGATAAGGTGATTGAGGTTGTTACCCCCTCAACAAGGTAGTTGGGCATGCCACACCTCAACAAGGTGTGGTCAACTTGCAACACTATAGATACGTTCATGAAATCAATACATACATACAATCCCTTCATCATATAGTTACTTGATTCATAACTCATGCAATATATCAGCAATAGCTCAAGAATCCTTCTCAAAACATTTTTTAAACATTTGGCGGGTGCGCAATACTAGTTAAAAATCATGCAATTCAAGAGTAAAATAATATGAGAAAACTTAATATAAATCAACCCACTAACATATAGTAAAACCCTCATGTAAGATACCTTAAAATCCTTCATCAAATCTCATAATAGATCATAATTTAATAGCCCAAAACATACATAGTCACAATAGACAAACCATCTCATAGTATAAGCTTGAAATAGATAGACATGTGATTCTAATCAACATTTCATAAAATCCCAACATAATTTGTTATCATAATTTGTAATAAGTGATACCCATAAATAACACAACTTGGAAACATGCAATTTTCATAAAAAGGAAGGTTGGGCACCATGGGTGAAAGGACCTAATGGTTGAAACCCACATACCTCAAATTTAGGGATTTCCTTAATGTAGACTGAAAGAGGCTTGAAGCTTGAAAGGAGTTCATAAGATCTAGAATTTAGCTTAGGGCACTTGAATTTTGGATGAAATATTTGGGTAAATGTTACAGAGGGTTTTAGAGTGTCTTTAGTGATATAGAGTTGAAAAATGACTAAGTATAGGTGTTTCTATGCATAGGAGGGCATGGGGCCAAGACCCCAATACCTTAGGCCCAAACAGGATTTTGGAGGAACAAATAACACTGATTCGCGCCACTAGCACTTCGCAGCCAGGGTGTGGATTGTCACTAGTATCCGTAAATTTAGAAAATTAAATTTTGGCTACGAGTGCTCTATTTTTGGGGTTATATAGACTTCCCACTCAATTTTACCCCTTTATCATGAATATGAAGTCGAATTTTTGATATCAGACATGAATTTTGAGATATCTGGAAATTACGAATTATGGGCATTTTCGAGGCACATTTTTGGGCACTTTTGGGGCATTTTAATATCTCTCCCTTGGGAACATTCGTCCTCGAATGTCAAAGAAGCATACATAAGAGAAGTAATCATGAATATCTCACCCCAACATTAATGCAAAAAATACACCTAAACATCATTTTCAAAAATCTCAACATAAATGTCAAAAATCACCATAAACTTGTCAACATAGACATGAATGCATGCAAATGACATAAGGGCTGAAACTTAAGACTTTAAATCATGTAGGGGACTTAAATTAGTACCTTAGTCTTTAGAGAATGGAAGAGATATGGATATTAGTTTCTCATGATATGGCACTCTCAACTTGTTGATTCCTCCAAAGGATCTTGACGGAAGCTACATCCTTATTTCTCAACCTCTTCACTTGTCTATCAAGAATTTCTACTAGAACCTCTTCATAAGTCAAATTATCTTCTACCACACCCACAATATCCAAACATACAATGGCACTTGGTCACCCACACACTTTCTCAACATAGATAATGGAAGACCGGATGAACCATATTCATATCAATGGGCAACTCCAACTCATAGGCCATTTTGCTAATCCTCCTCAATACCCTATAAGGACCCACAAACCTTGGGCTCAATTTACCCTTCTTGCCAAAATAGACTACACCCTTCATGGATGAGACTTTCAAGTAAACCCAATCATCAACCTTGAATTCAAGATCTTTTCTTTTCAGATCAAAATATGACGTTTGCCTGCTTTGGACTGTTTTCAATCTCTCCCTTATCAACCTCACCTTCTCCAAGGCTTCCATGACTAAATCTGGACTAATAAAGCCATCTCCCCAACCTCCAACCATCCAACCGGGGATCTACAACGTCTACCATAGAGAGCCTCAAAAGGAGCTGTACCAATACTTGAATGATAACTATTATTGTAAGCAAACTCAATGATTGGGAGATGTTCATCCAAACTACCCTTAAACTCCCAAACACAAGCTCTAAGCATATCCTTAATAGATTGGATAGTTCTTTCAGCTTGGCCATCTGTTTGAGGGTGAAAAGTCGTGCTAAGCTTAACCTTGGTACCAATACTTCTTTGGAAGAACCTCCAAAAGTGAGAAGTGAATTAAGTACCACGATCCGAAATGATAGACAAAGGCACCCAATAAAATCTAACCAACTCATGAATATACAAATTAGCAGAATCTTCGGCACCATAAGTAGTTTTGACCAGTAGGAAGTGAGCCGACTTTGTCATTCTATTCATAACAACCAAAATGGAATCAAAATGCTCTCTAGTCTTAGGCAACCCAACCACAAAATTAATGTTGATTTCCTCCCACTTCCTAGTAGGAATCTCTATATCTTGGGCTAGGCCACCCGGCCTTTGGTGTTCGACCTTTACTTGTTGGCAATTGTGACATCCAGATATGAATTTGGCAATATCTTTCTTCATACCAACACACCTCTCTCCAATCTCTATACATCTTTGTAGAATCAGCGTGAATATAATAGGATGAATTATGATACTCATCTAAAATCAACTTCCTCAAGTCATCGACATTAGGCACACACAATCTACCCTGGTAGCTAAGCACACCATCTCCCCCTTGGGAGAAAACCTCCACTTTACCATCTCTCACCAACACCTTAAATTCTAGCAAGGCAGGGGCATGATCTTGTTTTTCCTTTACCTCCTCAATCAATGAAGATTTAGAACCATCAACAACCACTACACCACCATTATCAATCTCTTCCAACCTAACCTCTAATCTAGCCAACTAATGGTCCTCTCTAGCCACCTCTTTGCCAGTATCATCAACATGAGCTAGACTACCCATAAATACCCTACTTAGAGCATCGGCTACAACATTAGCCTTACCGGGGTGATAATGCACACTCGTATCATAATCTTTAAGAATTTCTAACCACCTTCTTTGTCTCAAGTTAAGATCCTTTTAGGTGAACACATATTGGAGGCTCTTATGATCGGTAAACACATTAACATGAACCTCATACAAGTAATGACACCAAATTTTCAAAGCAATTACCATGGCAGCCAATTCAAGATCATGTGTAGGATAATTCTTCTCATGTACCTTAAGTTGTCTAGAGGCATATGCTATCACCTTACCATTTTGCATCAAAACACAACCCAAACCGATTCTTGAGGCATCACAATACACAACAAACCCTTTCAACCCTTCTGGTAGAGACACAATAGGAGTGGAGACAAGCTTATCTTTAAAAGTTTGGAAACTCCTCTCACATTCCTCGGTCCACACAAATATTTCCTTCTTTTGAGCCAACTTAGTCATAGGAAAAGCAATAGAGGAGAACCTATTCATAAACCTCCAATAATAACCCACCAAACCCAAGAAACTTTTAATGTCCGATAGAGTCAAAGGTCTAGGCCAATTTCTAATCACCTCTGCCTTCTTAGGATCCACATTAATGATATCACCCGATACCACATGACCTAGAAAAGCAACCTCTTTCAACCAAAACTCACATTTTTCGTACTTAGCATACAACCTCTCTTCCCTCAAGATTTGCAACACCACCCTCATGTTATCCACATGCTCCTCCTCACTATTTGAATAGATCAAGATATCATCAATAAAAACTACCACATACAAGCCAAGTTAGGGTTTAAAAACCTTATTCATAAGTTCCATGAATATAGCTGGTGCATTAGTCAAACCAAAGGACATAACCACAAACTCATAGTGTCCAAACCTAGTCCGAAAGGCTGTCTTAGGAATGTTACACCCCCTCACTTTCACTTGGTGATAACCAGACCGAAGATCAATCTTAGAGAAGTGACTAACCCCTTAAAGTTGATCAAAAAGGTCATCAATCCTTAGTAGAGGGTACTTGTTCTTTATGGTGACTCTATTAAGTTGACAGTAATCAATGCACATTCTAAGAGGACCATGGTACAGGGTCCTTGTTCTTTATGGTGACTCTATTGAGTTACCGATAATCAATACACATTTTAAGAGAACCATCCTTCTTCTTGACAAATAACACCGATGCACCTTAAGGTGATTAACTAGGCCTTATAAAATCCTTTTACAACAAATCTTTCAATTGCTCTTTCAACTTCTTCCACTTCATCGGGGCTATACGGTAAGGGGGAATAGAAATGGGTTGAGTATCAGGAAGGAGGTCTATACCAAAATCTATTTCTATTTCGGGGGGAACATTGGGAAGCTTATCGGGAAAGACATTAAGGAACTCACACCAGAACCGTCTCTATAGGAAGGATTTTGGACTCAACATCCCTAACCCTCACAAAATGATATAGACAACCCTTAGAAATTAATTTTTGGGCTTTAAGACAAGAAATGAATCTACCCTTGACCACCACATCATAACTTTCCCACTCAAGGATGGGTTCATTAAGGAATTGGAATTTAACCTATGGGTTCGACAATCAATAGAAGCATAATATGCATGCAACCAATCCATTCCAAGAATGACATCAAAATACACCATCTCTAATTTACAAAAATCACAAGGCAAGATTTTATGCAAAATGAACACAAAACAATTTCTATAGACTCTTTTAGCAACAATGGACTCACCAATGGATGTAGACACTTCATAAGGTCCACACAATAATTCAGGACTAACATGGAGCTTTTTGGTAACAAAAGGAGTAATAAAAGAAAGAGTGGCACCTGGGTCTATCAATGCATACACATCAAAATTAAAAACCTTTAACATACCTATAAAGCACCATCCAAGTCTAGTGACCCCTAGAGGGGTGTGGTTGGAAATGTCGATTATCATCCCCATAATCTTTAGTAATCCATGGATAATGTCCCAACTCATGATCTTTTGTGTCACACTCGAAACATACACTTGAACCAGCTACACGATCTCTCGGATAGTACCTTCCACATTTGTCACCTGTAACAGAAACTTGAACACCAACACCCTTGCCTTTCCCTTGAACTAATGGATTGAGACCCTTATGATCGGTAAACACATCAATATGAACCCAGTACATGTAATGATGCCAAATTTTAGGAATCATGTGGCCCATCTTGCCACACCCAAAGCATGCACTTGTGTTTCTCCTACATGAACCACTATAGTTACATGTTGGGCACCTAGGATGAGTCTTTCCACCTCTGCCACCGGGCTTAGCCTACACAAACCTACCCTCAATTCGAACTCTTTTTCTTTCTTCCTTTGAGGCCACCGGGCAATCTTTTATCTTATACCCACCACCACCACACCTAAAGCAATCTGCAATTCCTGCCAAATACCTTCCTTGATATTTCTTGCCACACTTCCAACAAGTGGCAAAAAGGATCCTCTCTTTTCTGTATTTGGGCACAATAGTCTAGTAGAAGATGAGACACCACCAACTCGGGCCCTCTTAGCCTCACTCTCTCTTCTTATCCCCTAAAGTCTTGGGAACACCCACTTGCTAATTGAGTTGAATGGTCACCGCTTTGGCTAATAGCCATAGAGTATTATGAACCTCCACATTTGACATGTCACCATTGGGGAGTTGACCCTTAAGTGAGGGATGATCACCACCTTGCTCACCACCCTGAATAGCTTAAGACATATTCTAAAATGCTATGATTAAGAATAAGAAATAAGTCCTAGAGGACTTAATTTTATTGCACGATATAGATCATGAAGGAGGGAAACATTTTCTAAAACACCTCATAGCCTCTTACTCATAGTTGTGGTGCACTTCACAACCATGAACAAGACTCTAATCGATACAGTGTGTTGGATTCTGAGGACCATTAATAACCTAGTACTCTGATACCAAGTTTTTTATAACCCAAGCCTAGGGCTTAGGCATGACACAGTGTATGGGAACCTGAAGGGAATCAAACAAGCCTCTTAGCATATTAATTACACATCCTTGGTCGCGAAAGAAAAGTAAACAACAACAAGAATATAATCAAGGGAAAAGGGTCTAAGGGAAGTCTTGACATTTATAAAGCATAAAGAGTCAAGGTTCAAAGCATAGATACATCAATCAATCCAACAATACCTCTAAACATAGACTGGATGGGGGCAAAGACACTTTTCGGGCTCACCCTCATAGTATCAAATGTTCAACATAAGAGATAACAAAAACAAGAGTAGCATAGCGAGTGTCCCTAATCTTGAGGACTCACTAAAAGCTTATCTTCAGGATGCCAAAACCAGCCATGTGGAGGATGATCATGAGGAGATCCTACTCTTACATGGTAATATCACGTAGGCATAGAGTATGTATTAGTACATTTGAATGTACTGAGTATGTAGGATGCAATCCAACAAGACATTAGTCAATATAGTCAAAATGCATAGTAACAGGCAATAGATAAGTACAATGTCAATATGGTATACGTGATAAATGCTTGAAGTAAAACATGTTTGTAAATCATATAACTTGCAAATATGAATTACATATATAGGAAGAGACAATATTAACATAGTCCAAGCAAACTATCACTTGAACTTCAAGGCATGCCACCCCCTTGGAAGGTGATAAGGTACATACCCCTCAACATGGTAGTACGGGCATGCCACCCCTCGATATGGTGATTGAGGTACATACCCCTTAACATGGTAGTATGGGCATGCCACCCCCCGATAAGGTGATTGATGTACATACCACTCAACGTAGTAGTATGGGCATACCACCCCCTGACAAGGTGATTGAGGCTTATCACTCCCTCAAGTAGGTGGTTGGGCATGCCACCCCCCAACAAGGTGTGGTCAACTTACAACATTATAGATACTTTCATGAAATCAATACATACATCCAAACTCTATATCATATAGTCACTTGATTCACAATTCATGCAATAGATCATCACTAGCTCAAGAATCCTTATCAAGACATTTTATGAAACACTTGGTGGGTGTGCAATGCTAGTTAAAAATAATGCAAATCAAGAGTAAAATAATGCAATAAAACTTAATGTAAATCAAACCACCAACACATGGTAAAAACCTCATGTAAGATACCTTAAAATCCTTCATCAAATCTCATAATAGATCATAGTTTAATAACCTAAAACATACATAGTCACAATAGATAAACCATCTCATAGTATAAGCTTAAAATAGGTAGACATGATAAAACCCCAACATAATTTATAATCATAATTCATAATAAGTAATACCCATAAGTAACACAACTTGGAAACATGCAATTTTCATAAAAAGGAAAGTTGGGCACCATGGGTGAAAAGGATCCAATGGTTGAAACACACATACCTCAAATTTTGGGATTTCCTTAATGTAGATTGAAGGAAGCTTGAACCTTGAAGAGAGTTCTTAAGATCTGGAATTGAGCTTGGGACACTTGAATTTTGGATAAAATACTTGGCTAAGTGCTAGAGAGGGTTTTAAGAGTGTCTTGAGTGATATAGAGTTGAAAAATGACTAAGTATAGGTGTTTCTACCCATAGGAGGGCATGGGCCCAAGATCCTAATGCCTTAGACCAAAATAAGACTTTGGAGGAACAAATAACACTGATTCGCGCCCCTGGCACATTGCGACCAGGGCGCGAATTGTCTCTAGTATCCCCAAATTTGGAAAATTAAATTTTTGCTATAGGTGCTCTAAAATCAGGGTTATACCCATTTCCTACTCAATTTCACCCCTTAATAGCGAATATGAAGTCAGATTTTTGATATCATGCACAGATTTTGAGATATATAAAAATTATGATTTTGGGCATTTTTTAGGCATATTTTCGGGCACTTTTGAGGCGTTTCACTTGGTACAAAAGGTATTTTCTAGTTATGCAATCATGATCCCAGTATATGACCCATGGTTTCATACATAGGTCATAATGGGTCTCGTAGTTGCATTTCCAATGTGTGAATTACTCTTACCCTATTTTGTGACAACTTTCTACTACCGTAGTTCACTCTATGGTCTATAGATGGTCTTTCATACATCCTTCTGTGATTTATTTTTGTAAGTTTCTACTTTTGTTTTTGCACTTCCTTGGACTCATGTATTCCTATTTCTATAGTAAATATATCATGGGTCCCAAAGCTCATGTAGCTAGACGTGCAGAGCTTCGAGCTATGAGACAGAGAGAGAGAGTATGTGATGAGCCAATAGAGTTCAAGACTAGTGGCTCTTTAGAGGAGCTTGACATCCATCCTAATAAGGGCGTCAAGCCACGACAGACACGGGCAGTGTCCCGATAAATAGTCATGGCTCAGATCCCGATCATCACAGCAGAACCTCCCTAATCTAAGGAGGGAGGCCCTATATGGAGTGATTCCATATAATTTTCTAGCTATTAATTAAGAGGAGTCTTGTTTGGGTCCCCTAATCATGATAGTTTTGGCTCAGAGGAGAAGTCCAGATCAAAGTCTAAGAGTTTGGACAAATCAGTCACAGTTCCTGTACATGTATCCACCTAGCCTAGAAAATGGTACATCAAGGATATCTATCCCATATACTATGATGGTATTTGCTAACATGACAGATGCCAGCACACAACCACTATCTACAAGTAGCCCCAGATACTAATGTTAAAATTTGATGTGGTGCCGGCTATCTGTGACACTTTTCTCGGTACCAAGTTGAGTTGATGGTAGCACTATTGCGGAAGCACTCCCTAGCATTGGTCAAAGAGTTCTATGCATCTTACACTACTACTATTATTGAGGCTACTCCAAAGATGGCCAACCTTGTCGCCTAACCATGTCCGACATACATATTGGTCTGTGATATTTTTGTTGATCTTCTAGAGGACACTGCCCGGAGGTTTTTTTTGGTCCCAAATACCAATCCCATTCCACAGTTAAGTTCGACTATCATCTGAGGTAGGTATGGGACTATGTTGTGATGAGAGATCTAGCTCAAAAGGACACTTTACTTTGATAGATCGTGGGTTACATAGCTGAGCGAGGTATGGACGGTAACTGGGTATGTAACCCTATACCTATTATTAAGGTCTCGCTCAATTTCACCTCCAAGTTTTTGTGGGTTATAGTACATATGCACATCTGGCTAATGCAGGTGGAGAATGCACTTACAGCAGATTGCACCATGCTAGTAGCCAGCATCATTGTTGGTTATGATATTGATTTTACTCATTGTATTGTGAGGAGATCCATGAGCAAGCGTTATGAAAGTTGACGTCCATTCCTTTTCCTTGCCTTATCCACAGGTTATACACTAATACAAGGACAAATATTAGCCCTAACATTGACTGGATAATTAATGAATAGTGAACTCAAGATATTGGCTTGACAAAGGCTGATGAGAATCCTATTTCACCTTGACGAGCACCACAGCCCACTGTCAGACTTCCAGAGATATTTGTTGAGCCTCCACATCCTAAGGTTGCCCCTAGAGCCCCACCAATAGGTGATGAGATAGATACATGCCTACTACCATATCCTCCACTAAAGCAGAGGTAGTGTCGACACATCCTCAGCCTGCGGGTATGGTTTACATATCTATGGAGTCTACTCAAGCCTCAGTGCAGCACCACGCTCATACTGAGTCCCAATTGTCTCAATTAGTTCAGTAGATTAGGCCTTGGGTTTGCAAGGTCATTACTAAGTCAAAGGAGCATATGAAAGAGTGCTACACAATAACCCTTGATCAGTAGATGAGAGTTCTTCATGGCAGGATGGATATATATGAGACATATTTGAAGAATCACCTCGGCACGACTTAGGCTCCAAACTTGTCTGCTATCTGGATGGAGATCCAGCAACTCTGCAAGGAGATAAGAGTGGTAGCACTAACACCATTAACCATTTTCATGCCTACCATTGGTCCACCAGTGCTAGACTTATTTGCTGAGGATCCCACTATTCCTATCTCTGGGAAGAGGTGACATACTGGCGAGGATGATCCAGAGGCAACATTGTGATGCGATTAGAGGATTGAGTGCAAGTAGCTTGAGCCCTCAAGATGGGCTTTAATTTTGGATGAGGATATGCGGCTCACACATGAGTGTGAGATAGCACAGAGTGCTAGATGCTCTATACCAGGTGCTAAGACTGAGAAAACCACCCAAGAGGTTTCGGGTGGTGAGTCCCAGACTAACACTAGCGCTTAGGTGCTCGAGTAAATTTTTTTTACCCCAATATGTGTTTTCAGATTTATTTTGGTGCATTAAGGACAATGCAAAGCTTTTTCAATAAGATGTGGGTAGTTATAGCCCTCGGCAAAGTCTGAGTAACCAAGGGCTATATCTACTCATATTTTTTAGTCCCCAAGGTTTTCTTTCCTGTGTTCTTTCCCTAAGGATATTTATTTTCTGTTGAACCAGCATGTTTAGGATGTATGTCTAGTATCAGTAGCATACTGTATTGATATCTATGTCATATATTAATTTAGTTTGAAAAAATGATACCCCTCTATTTTTGAAATTGCTTTTGGATTAGGTGTCTGTAGATAGTTTTGATAGTAACCATGCTAGATATGTATATGACACTATGTATTCTGATAGGATAGGGCTATATTATGATTAAAAAAACATGATCTGGATGTCTGTACTGACAGTATTAATCAGTGCCAATTGTGTTAGCTTAATTGCATAGTTCTTATACTGTGTTTCTATCCATAACTTGCCCTGTTAGTCTAATTGAGACTGTACGTTAGTTGGTTAAGAAAGGATTAGAGGCTATTGTTCATAATAGTCCACATAGCCTAAATGACCAATCAAATACATCATGTATCCTTTGATCCAAATGTTTGAGCCCTACATGTACCTTTTCTTTGTAAATACCTAAGTCACCAACCCCTTTATCTATGTAAATCTTGAATTTGGCGCTAGTCCATCCTAGAATATTATGCACCTTGACTCAGGCTAAAAGTCTATGCTGAGGGTGGCTACCAAAAGTGGCCCTGGTTCATGGGTAGGACATCATGCACCTCAACTTAGGTCAAAAGCCTAAGTTAAGGGTGGCTAATGCAAAGTAATCACAACAACCCAGGATAGGAATCAAAGTAGTATAATGAAAAAGAAAAAATATAAAATAGGTGTGAGAAAAAGAATAAATGCCAAAACGAGAACTAAAAAGAAAAAGAATCGAGAAAAATAAAAGGCAAAGAGCGTGACAAGTATATGAATACACCCAAAAATGTTCAAAGTATGAAAAAGGAACAATGAGTTGTGAAAATATCATTGTCGGTAGGGATAGTGCAAAATAGCATAGTGTTAAGGAGGGCAATTAGTGACTATATTCTATATATAGCATACCAAGCCCCCTACCCCGAGCCTATGTTACAAGTCAAGAAAGTTCTATAGTGATCCTAATATAACAAATTGAATGCCACAATCGAGAATATAGGGGCAAGCCTATGGTACTTGAATATTAGTTATGGGTGTGAGTGTATTCATTTTAGACCCTGGAATTTGAATAGAAATACACCAATTCGTGTGAGAAATGGGACTTCTTTTGTTTGTGAGGGAACTTGAATTTACATTGTTAAGTGTTGGACTAATTTAGTGATTGTTGCTTGTGTACATTGCCTTGTCTGTCAAAATTATTGCTTGTGTACATTGCATTGTCTATCAAAATTACTCTATCAAGTATTGATCTGCATGGGTGTGCTTGATAAATGTCTTGTGTATTGAAACGACCTCAAAAAAAAGTGCCCAAAAATGTGCCTTGGAAGTGTCCGGAATCCTAATTTCCACATATCTCAAAATCTGTGTGCGATATCAAAAATCCGACTTCAGATTCTTGATCAGGGCGTCAAATTGACTAGAAAATAGGTCTAACCCCAATTTAAGAGCAATCATAATAAAATTTAAAAATCATAAAAATGTGACTTCTAGATAGAATTTGCTCCCTTGGCGCGACGTGCCAAGGGCGCGCTATAGTCTATTTTGGTTGCCAGTTTTCTATCTCGGTCCAAGGCTTGTGGATCTTAGGCTTATGTCCTCCCATGCGTGAAAACACCTATACTTAGTCATATTTCAACACCATATCATACTACACATTCCCCAATACTCTCTCAAACACTTAGACAAATATTTCACCCTAAATTCCAAGTCCCAAAACTCATCTGGATCTTAAGGATATCATTCAAGCTTCAAGTATCCATTTCCAATCTTCATCGAAAATTCTCCAAAGCTAAGGTATGTGGGTTTACCATTGCGTCCTTTCACCCATTGTGCTCGAGCTTTTTTTTTACCTAAAATACATGTTTCTAAGTTTATTTTACATATGGGTTTTCTATTATGAATTTGACTATGTGAAACGACCCCGAAAAGTGCCCAAAAATGTGACTCAGAAGTGCTCAGAATCATAATTTACATATATCTCAAAATTTGTGTGTGATATCAAAAATCTAACTTCATATTCGTGATCAAAGGGTTTACTTAATACAGGTCTTTCAA
>DF359756.1:82529-100374 GCA_000787875.1 Solanum virginianum
AACCCCGATTTTAGAGTAAACGAACAATTTCATTTTCCCAAAAATCAATTTCCTGTGAGCTTTGTGCGCCCCTAGCACAACGTGGCCAGGCCGCGCAGATGTGTATTTTGTTGACTGCTTTCCTTGTTTGGTCCAAGACTTTTTAGTCTTGGGCCTAAGTCCTCCCATGCGTGAAAATACCTATACATAGCCATATTTCACCTTCATATCATTCAAGATATTCCCAAATACTCTCTAAAACACTTAGACAATATTGCACCTCCAAATTTAAAGTCCCAAAACTTATCCAGATCTTAATATTCTCATTCAAGCTTCAAGTCTCCATCTCCAATCTTCTTCAAGGATTCTCCAAAGTCAAGGTATGTGGGTTTCTTTCATGGGGTCCTTTCACCCATGTTGTCCAAGCTTTCTTTTACCTAAAATTTGCATGATTTAAAGTTGATTTACTTATAGAAGAGAAGGGAATCAACAATGTGGTGTTTGGGAGAAGTTCAAGGCGGCTTTCTTAATCAGTTTTTCCCTCTTGAACTTAGGGATGCCAAGATGGTGGAATTTATGAATTTTAGACAAGGGTCTATAAGTGTAAGGGAGTATGCCCTCAAGTTCATTTTGAGCTATGAATCTAAGATCTATTGTGAGATTTGATAAAGGATTTTGAAGTATATTGCTTGAGGGTGTTACCAAGTAACTATTGATGGTTTTACACTGAATTTTCTAGCATGATTCCACTCTTGAATTGTATGGTTTTACACTAGCACTACACACCCGCCAAGGGTTTGATAAAATGTCTGGTTAATATATTTTGAGAAATTTGAAGGTCCAATACATATCTTATGAGTTGAGTGACTTTATGATGATGAAAGGAATGTATGTATGTGATATTCTCCTATATAGTGTTGGAAAGTGAACATGCCTTACTCGGGGGCGTTAAGAGCTCAGATAACCATGTTAAGGGGTTTATACCTTGATACTAATCAAGGGGTTGTGCCTTGATAACCAG
Source organism: Solanum virginianum (assembly GCA_000787875.1). Lineage (NCBI taxonomy): Eukaryota > Viridiplantae > Streptophyta > Magnoliopsida > Solanales > Solanaceae > Solanum > Solanum virginianum. The sequence continues at coordinate 83,530 of DF359756.1, forward strand.
GTTGAGGGGTTAGTAACTCAATCACCAAGGGTGGTAGGGTGTGACTATCCACCAACCAATCAAGGGGTTCGTACCTTGCTAATCTGGTTGAGGGGTTAGTTCCTCAATCACCATAGGTGGTAGGTGCGACTATCCACCAACCAACCAAAAGAGTTTGTACCTTGGTAACCTACGGATTTTATAATGATGGTCTTTTCTTACACATTATTATATTTCATGTAAGCATGTTTTACTTAAGCATTGATCATATATGCCACATTGTTAATATGTTATCTATTGCATACTATTATGCATTTTGATTATAACTCCTATCTATCATTGCATTGCATCCTACATACATAGTGCATTCAAAAATGTACTAATGCATACTCTATGCCTACATGATGTTACCATGTAGGAACTGGAGCCCCACTTGATCATCCTCCTCCAAGTGGCTAGTACAATTGTCCCATAAGCTAGTTGGTGAGTCCTCCATTTTGGGGACTATGTTTATGATCTTGTGCGATGTACTAAAACTATCTTCTCTTATATATGTATTGACTATGAGGGTTAGCCCAGTTGCTTGTCTTGGTCCCCGCTATGTATCTAAGTTTTAGAGGTGTTGTTGGACATGTTTAATGTTATGTTATAAGCTTTGACTCTCTCTTGACTCTTAATGTTTATGATATGAAAGTTGTCCCTTTGCCCCAGTTATCCCTATTTACTATCTCTTGTTGTATTTTAGCGCTTTCATGACCAAGGATATGTAATGATACGTTAAGAGGCTTGCTTGGGGTCCCTTCAGGTTCCCCATGCGCCATGTCATGTCTAGGAACTAGTCTTTGGTCATGATAAACTTATTATCAAAGCACTAGGTTGTCAATGGTCCTTGTTATCCAACACACCGCATCATTGAGTCTTATTTATGGTTATATTGTGTACCACAATTATGAGTAAGAGGCTATAAGATATTTTAGGAAAGGTTTCCCCTCTTCTTACTCTATGTCGTGCTATAGAAGTTAAGGTAAGGTTTTTCCCCTCCAATAATTGTTCTTTGCTATACTAGATAATGCCTAACACAAGAGGAAGAAGAGCCTGCACACCTGAGGAACAACCGGCTCATGGTGAGCTCCAGGATAAAGAAGAGTCCACACACCCGAGGAACAACCGGCTCATGGTCAGCTTTAAGTTGGTCTCACTTTGGTTGCACAAGTTGTGGCTAATCAAGCAAATCAAGGGGCCCAACCCCCTAATACTGCTACACTGGCATCTCAGGTGAGAGACTTCATGAGGATGAATCCCTCAAAATATATATAGGTCAAAGGTGAATGAGGACCCTCAAGAGTTCATTGATGAGGTCTATAATGTTTTGGCTATTATGGGTATTAGATCGGAAGAGAAGTCAGAGTTGGCGACTTACCAACTCAAGGGGGTGGCACAAATATGATTTAATCAATGGAAGGAAGAGAAGGGAATCAACAATGTGGTGTTTGGGAGAAGTTCAAGGCGGCTTTCTTAATCAGTTTTTCCCTCTTGAACTTAGGGATGCCAAGATGGTGGAATTTATGAATTTTAGACAAGGGTCTATAAGTGTAAGGGAGTATGCCCTCAAGTTCAATAAACTCTCTAAATATGTTCCCACTTGGTTGCTGACCCAAGGTCTAGAATGAACAAGTTTGTGATGGGTGTTTTCGATTTGGTGAGTGAGAAATATCGGTCTGCTATGTTGATTAGTGACATGGATTTATCCCATTTGATGACCTATGCTAAGGAAATGGAGGAGGAAAAGTTGAGGAAGAGGAGGGGTAATGAGGACAAGAGGGCCCGCTTTAAGGGTAGGTTCCAAAGTAGAAAGGGTGGTCGGTTACATCAAGGCCAAGGGTTTTCTCATGCTTCTAATAGGGGGTTTTCTAATGACTTCCCAAGGCCCTAAGGTATTGGTGGTGTTATCCCTAATAATATGTGTCGAAAACGTGTTTGTGGCCATGGAGGCCTATATTTGAGAGACACAAATGCATATTATAGGTGTGGAGATGTTGGTCACAAAAAGATTGATTGTCCTTGTAACCGTAACAAGGGTAAGAAGGTCTATCCACAAGGTGCAAATATGCTTACTTGGGGAAGAGGTGGTCAACAAGGTAGTGCCCCAAGGCATAATCAATTTTATATTTTATATGGGAGGCAAGGGGTAGATGAGGTACCCGACATTGTTAATGGTATGTTAAAAGTCTTTGATTTTAATGTGTATGCATTGATTTATCCAAGTGCCACTCTTTCTTTTGTTTCCCCTTTTGTTGTTCACCGGTATGTTAAAAGTCTTTGATTTTGATGTGTATGCATTGATAGACTCGGGTGCTACTCTTTCTTTTGTTACTCCTCTTACTGCAAAAAAGTTTCATGTTGAGCCTGAATTATTGTGTGAGTCATATGAGGTGTCTACTCCTATTGGTTCATCTATTATTACTAGAAAGGTCTATAGAAATTATCCTATTTGCATCTTGCATAAAATATTGCCTTGTGATCTTATTGAGTTGGATATGGTTGATTTTACTGCCATTCTTGCGATGGATTAGTTGCATGCATACTATGTCGTAATTGATTGTAAAACCCATTGGGCTAAATTCCAATTCCCAAATGAACCTATTCTTGAGTAGGAGAGTGATGATGTGGTGGTAATAGGTAGGTTCATCTCTTGCATTAAAGCTCGTAAGTTAATCTCTAATGGTGTCTTCATCATCTTGTGAGGGTTAGGGATGTAGAGTCCAAAGTCCTTCCCATAGAGTCAGTTTCGGTTGTAAATAAGTTTCTTGATATCTTTCCAAATGACCTTCTCGGTGTCCCTCCCAAAAAGGAGATAGATTTAGTATAGATCTCCTTTTTGATACTCAACCTATTTTTATTCCCCCTTACTATATGGCCCTGGCAGAGTTAAAGGAGTTGAAGGAACAATTGAAGGGATTTGTTGGAGAAGGATTTTATTAGGCCTAGCCAATTACCTTGGGGTGCTTCGGTTTGTTTGTGAAGAAGAAGGATGGGTCCCTTAGGATATGTATTGACTACCAGCAACTAAATAAGGTCGCCATAAAAAATAGATATCCTCTACCAAGAATTAATAATTTGTTTGACTAATTGCAAGGGGCTGGCCACTTCTCTAATATTGATCTTCGGTCCAGGTACCATCAAGTGAAGGTGACGGAGTGTGATATTCCTAAGACGGCCTTTCAGAGTAGGTATAGGCATTATGAGTTTGTTGTGATGTCCTTTGGGTTAACCAATGCACTGGCTATCTTCATGGATCTTATGATTAGGGTCTTCAAACCCTACCTTAATTCATTTGTTGTGGACTTCATTGATGATATTTTGATCTATTCACATAGTGAGGGGGAGCATATAGGCCACTTAAGAGTAGTGCTACAAAGATTGAGGGAAGAAATATTGTATGCCAAGTATGAAAAATGTGAATTTTGGTTAAAAGAGGTTGCTTTCCTAGGTCATGTAGTGTCGAGGGATGGTATTAAGGTTGATCCCCAAAAGAAGGATGTGATTAGCAATTGCCCTAGACCATTGACCCCGTCAGATATTAGGAGCTTTTTGGGCTTAGTGGGTTACTATCGTAGGTTTGTGAATGGCTTCTCTTCTATTGCTTCTTCTATGACCAAGTTGACTCAAAAGAAAGCAAATTTTGTGTGGACCAATGAGTGTGAAAAGAGTTTCCAAACATTGTAAGATAAGCTTGTGTCCGCTCCTATGTTGTCACTACCGGAAGGGCTAGAAGAATTTATTGTGTATTGTGATACTTCTAGAGTTGGTTTGGGTCGTGTGTTAATGCAAAATGGTAAGGTGATAGCCTATGCTTCTAGACAACTCAAAGTGAATGAAAAGAATTATCCTACCCATGATCTTAAACTAGCCGCTATGGTATTTGCATTAAAGATGTGGTGCCATTATTTGTATGGGGTGCATGTTGATGTGTTTACCGATCAAAAGAGTCTCCAATATGTGTTCACTCAAAAAGATCTCAACTTGAGGCAAAGGAGGTGGTTAGAACTTCTTAAGGACTATGATATAAGTGTGCATTATCATCCTGGTAAGGCTAATGTTGTGACAAATGCTTTGAGTAAGGTGTCTATGGGTAGCCTAGCTTATGTTGATGGTGGGGGCATAGAGGTGGCTGAGGAGGTCCACCGATTGGCTAGATTTGGAGTTAGGTTGGAAGAGGTTGATAATGGTGGTGTTGTTGTTGTTGTTGATGGTTCTAAATCATCATTGGTTGAGGAGGTGAAAGCTAAGCAAGATCTTTACCCCATTTTGTTAGAATTAAAAGCATTGGTAAAAGATGGTAAGGTGGAGGTTTTCTCCCAAGGGGGAGATGGTGTCCTTGGGTACCACGATAGGTTATGTGTACCTTATGTTGATGGATTGAGAGAAAAGATTCTTGATGAGGCACGTGGTTCTTCCTATTCTATTCACCCTGGGTCTACTAAGATGTATAGAGATTTGAGAGAGGTCTATTAGTGGGGAGGCATGAAGAGGGAAATTACCAAATTTCTATCTGGTTGTCATAGTTACCAATAAGTCAAAGCTGAGTATCAAAAGACAAGTGGCCTAGCCCAAGATATAGAGATTCCTACTTGGAAGTGGGAAGAGATTAATATGGGTTTTGTGGTTGAGTTTCCCAAGACTAGAAAGAGTTTTGATTCCATTTGGGTTGTGGTTGATAGGATGATAAAATTGGCTCAATTTCTACAAGTTAAGACTACATATGGGGCTGAAGATTATGCTAAGTTATACATTCATGAGTTGGTGAGGTTGTATGGGATTTCTTTGTCCATTATATCGGATCATGGTGCTCAATTTACTTCACATTTTTAGAGGTCTTTCTAAAAGGGTCTTGGTACAAGAGTTAACTTAGTACGGGCTTTCACCCTCAAATAGATGGCCAAGCCAAAAGAATTATCAAAACTCTTAAGGATATGCTTAGGGCTTGTATTTTGGAGTTCAAGGGTAGTTGGGACAATCATCTTCCATTGGTTGAGTTTGCTTGTAACAATAGCTATCATTCTAGAATTGGTATGGCTCCTTTTGAGGCCCTCTATGGTAGACATTGTAGATCACCGGTTGGGTGGTTTAAAATTAGAGAAATGGTTTTTTTGGGTCTGGATCTGGATATGGATGCTATGGGGAAGGTAAGGATGATTAAATAAAGGTTGAAAACTACCCAAATTCGCCAAAAGTCTTCTGCCGATGTGAGGGGGAGGGAGCTTGAGTTTAAAGTTGGTCATTGGGTTTATTTAAAGGTTTCACCCATGAAAGGTGTGGTTTGTTTTGGTAAGAAGGGTGAGTTAATCCCTAGATATGTGGGTCCTTATAGGGTGATGAGGAGGATTGGAAAGTGGGATATTAGTTGGAATTGCCTAGTGAAATGGAATTTGTTCATCCTATCTTCCATGTGTCTATGTTGAGAAAGTGTGTGGGTGACCCTAATGCTATTATGCCTCTTGATGTTGTGGGGATAGTTGCCTATCTTCCATGTGTCTATGTTGAGAAAGTGTGTGGGTGACCCTAGTGCTATTATGCCTCTTGATGTTGTGGGTGTAGTTGAAGACAGTATGACATATGAAGAGGTTCCAGTAGAGATCTTGGATAGACAAGTGAAGAGGTTGAGGAACAAGGATGTCGCTTCCGTTAAGGTCCGTTGGAGGAATCAACAAGTAGAGAGTGCTTCATGGGAGCGAAGCGGACATATAAAAATGATATTCTTATCTTTTCCATCCTATTCAAGCCTAAGGTACCAATTCTAAGTGTTCTATGTGATTTCATATCTCGTGTTCCAGCGCCTAAGTCATTTGCATGCATTCATTTTTATATTGATAAAGTTCATGGTGGTTTTTTTTACACTTATGTTGAGATTTTTAAAATGGTGTTTAAGTGTATTATAGCATTCTTGTTGGGGCTGATTTCTTTATGATTACTCTTCTCATCTACGTTTCTTTGACATTTGGGGACAAATGTTACCAAGGAGGAGATCTTGAAACGACCACGAAAAGTGCCAGAAAATGTGCCTCGGATGTGCCTGGAATCATAATTTTCAAATATATCAAAATTCATGTGTAATATCGAATATCCAACTTTATATTCGTGATTAGGAGGTCAAATTGAGTGGGAAATGGGTCTAACCCCAATTTTAGATCAAACAAATCAAAATTTTATTTTCCCAAAAATCAATTTCCAGTGAGCTCTACAACCCCATAGCGCGATGCAGCCAAGGCCCGCAGATGTGTATTTTGTTGACTACTTTCCTTGTTCGGTCCAAGAATTTTTAGTCTTGGGGCTAAGCCCTCCCATGCATGAAAATCCTCTACATAGCCATATTTCACCTTCATATCATTCAAGAAATTCCCAAATACTCTCTCGTACACTTGGACAATATTTTACCTATAAATTTCAAGTCCCAAAAAGTCATCTGGATCTTAATGTTCTCATTCAAGCTTCAATTCTCCATCTCCAATCTTCTTCAAGGATTCTCCAAAGTCAAGGTATGTGGGTTTCTTTCATGGGTTCCTTTGACCCATGATGCCCAAGCTTTCTTTTACCTAAAATTTGCATGATTTAAAGTTGATTTACTTATGCGTCTTACTTATTATGAATTTCATTGGACACTATGTTGGGGTTTCATGAAATTGTGATTATTTTAGCATGTTTTGAGCTATGAATCTAAGATCTGTTGTGAGATTTGATGTAGGGTTTTGATGTATGTTGCTTGAGGGTTTTACCAAGTAACTATTGATGGGGTTACACTGAATTTTCTAGCATGATTCCACTCTTGAATTGCATAGTTTTACACTAGAACTACACAGCCATCAAGTGTTTGATAAAATGTCTGGTTAATATATTTTGAGAAATTTGAAGGTCCAATACATATCTTATGAGTTGAATGACTTTATGATGATGAAAGGAACGTATGTATGTGATATTCTCCTATATAGTGTTGGAAAGTGACCATGCCTTACTCGAGGGGTTAAGAGCTCGGGCAACCATGTCTAGGGATTTGTACCTTATCACCAATCAAGGGGTTGTGCCCTGATAACCGGGTTGAAGGGTTAGTACCTCAATCACCAAGGGTGGTAGGATACTACCATCTACCAACCAATTAAGGGGTTCGTACCTTACCAACCGGGTTGAGGGGTTAGTTCCTCAATCACCATGGGTGGTAGGGTGTGATGATCCACCAACCAACCAAAGGAGTTTGTACCTTGGTAACCTACGGGTTTTATAATGATGGGCTCTTCTTACACCTTGTATTATATTTTATGTAGGCATTTTTTACTTAAGCATTGATCATATATGTCATATTGCTAATATGTTATCTATTGCTTACTATTATGTATTTTGGTTATGATTTCTATCTCTTGTTGCATTGTATCCTACATACTTAGTATATTCAAATGTACTAATTCATACTCTATGCTTATATGATGTTACCATGTAGCAACTGGAGCCTTGCTTGATCATCCTCCTCCTCCATGTGGCTTGTACGATTCTGTCTCAGGCTAGTTGGTGAGTCCTTCATTCCGGGGACTATGTTTATTCTCTTGTGCTATGTATTACGACTGTCTTTCTCTTATTGTATGTTTTGACTATGAGGGTGAGCTCGGTTGCTTGTCTTGTCCTTTTCTAAGTATCTATGTTTTGAGGTGTTGTTGGACATGTTTTGTATTATGCTATGAGCTTTGGCTCTCTCTTGACTCTTGATGTTTATGATATGAAAGTTGTCCCTTAGCCCCAGTTATCCCTATTTACTATCTCTTGTTGTATTTTATTGCTTTCGCGACCATGGGTTGGTAATGATATGTTAATAGGCTTGCTTGGGGTCTCTTCGGTTTTCCCATATGCATTATGTCACTTCTAGGCCCTAGGCTTGGGTGGTGACACATACAAGACATGATTCCACCCTTGAAACATAATTTTAGGAAGAAATTTTATGATGGCACATCCACATGGTTCGTGGGAAGCCACACGGCCCGTGTGGGTTTACCTATATGGCTTGCCTTAGAGAAATAGTGATAACATAGGACGTTACAAAAATGGGTATAACTTCTTCATCCAAAATTTAAATGAGCTAAAACTAAGTACATTGAAAGCTAATTCAAAGATCTTTAATTTGATAGGTCGTGGATCACCCAGTTACATTTATATTAAGAGATATGACCCTTTAAATGTGAACCTTTTATAGGTACTTATGAAAAACTTAGCCAACAGAATTCCTTTGAACTTGGCTTAATGTAGGAGACCCATGATGGCCTTAAAAAACAAAAATAATCTTGAATTAAAGGCTTGAGAGTGACTTCGGTTGAGCTTGGAGGTTATATAGAAATCCCTCGATTAGAGTTCGAAAGGAGGATTCAGAAAGCGTTCGAGCGAGTGAATGAGAAGCTAAGTGTTTAGAAAAAGAGCAAATAGTAATGAAGGAGTTTACACTGATTTCGAGGGTGATCCTATATGGGGGTCAGACAGCCCATGGAGACTTCCATAAGGTGCCACCTTGGCCCACAACTTTCTGAAACCAAATCTCAACCATCAATAAAACTATGCAAAAAAATCCTAGTCCTTTTAATGTATGGACTACAGAAAGCTCAATACCTCAATAGAGAAGTATCACATCCCTATGCCATTCATAGACCAGATGCTTGATAGACTTGCAGAAAATGGATGGTACTATTTCCTTTAGGGGTATTCTAGCTATAGTCAGATTATCATTGCTCCATAAGATCTGGAGAAAATCACTTTCACCTACTATATGGTATATTCACATTCAGAAGGATGCTATTCGGATCATATAATGGCCTAGCTACATTTCAACGGGGCATGATGTCTATTTTCTTGGATGTGGTTAAAAGCACTATTGAGGTATTCATGGATGATTTTAGTGTGGTTTGTCACTCATTTAAGGATTTTTTGGCAAACTTGCATGATGTTCTGCAAAGATGTGTGGAAACTCACTTGGTAATAAATTGGGAGAAATGTCATATTATGGTTAAGGAAGATAATGTGTTAGGGCATAGAATCTTGGGTAAAGGCATTAAGGTCGACAGAGCTAAGATTGAGGTAATTAACAAGCTCCCACCACCCATTTCAGTAAAGGGTATTAGAAGTTTCTTAGGGCATGTAGGGTTTTACAGACGATTCATAAAGGACTTCTCTAAAATCTCATACCCATTATGTAAATTGTTGGAGAAGGATGCCATGTTCATGTTCGATGATGCATGCATGCAAGCCTTTGAAGAATTAAAAAAGACATTGACCTCAACACCAATTATTGTAGCTCTTGATTGGTCCAAGCCATTTTAAATAATGTGTGATGCTAGTGGGGTTGCATTAGATGTGGTTTTGCATCAGCATAAAGAGAAAGTCTTACATCCTATAAACTATACCAACAAAGACCTAAACACATCTCAAAAGAACTACACCATCACAGAACAAGAGTTTCTTGCGTTGGTCTTCATATTCCAAAAGTTCTGGTCATATTTGTAGGGAGCAACGGTGATAGTGCACACAGACCACTCACCATTGAAGTATTTGATGTCCAAGAAAGATGCAAATCCAAGACTGATAAAATGAGTACTTCTGTTACAAGAGTTCAACTTCGATGTTATTGACTGAAAAGGGTTAGAAAACCAAGTTGCCGATCACCTATCTAGATTAGAGGATGGGGCAGTGATATGATGGTCTTGATATTAATGACTCCTTTCCTGACAAAAGAGTGTCTGTGGCATCACATGATCTAATACCTTTGTTCACAGATTATTCAAATTATATAGTGAGTGATATTATACCTCTTATCTTGAACACGCGTCAAAGAGGAAAATTTATGCATGAGAGGAAATTCTTTTGGAATGAACCATAATTATTCCATATGTGTGCTGATGGAATTATCCATTGGATGTCTTAGTGAGGTAGAAAGGATGAGCATACTCGAAGCATATCACTCATCACTTGTAGGTGAGCACCATAATGGGATTTGAACAACCCGTAAGATTTTGTAATATGGCTATTATTAGCCCACAATCCACCAAGATGCTCATGATTATGCCAAAGCTTATGATAGATACAAAAAAAAGGTGGAGTCACCTGCAAATATAAGCTCCCTCTAAATCCTGTTTGGTTTGAGTTTTTTGTTATTTGGGGGATAGATTTCATGGGACCATTCATTAGCTTGCATGAGAATAAGTATGTCTTAGCAGCTATAGATTATGTCTCCAAGTGGCTAGAGGTTGTGGCTCTACCCAACAACTAAAGTAAAAGTGTCACAATATTTCTCAAAAAGAACACCTTCTCTAGATTTGGTACTCCTCGGGCCATTATCAGCGATGGTGGTTCTATCTTTTGCAACAGACTTTTTAAAGCACTCCTTGAAAAGTATGGGGTAAAACACCAGGTGGAAAAACCCTAAGAACCTAAAAAAAGTGGATAGGTGGAGTTATCCAATAGGTAAATCAAGCAGATCTTAGCCAAAATTGGTAATGCAAATCAAATAGATTGGTCAAGGAAGCTTGATGATCCATTATGGGAATACCAGACTATAGTCAAAACTCCTATTGGCATGTGTGCCTAGCAACTTGTCTTTGGGAAGGCATGTCATCTGCTAATGGGGCGTGAACTTAAGGCAATGAGGGCTTTAAAAAAGTTGAATCTTAAGTGGCATGATGCCACACAGTCTCAGTTTACTCAACTCAATGTGCTTGATGAATTTTCATCAAGGGCATATGAGAGCTCGGCATTGTATAAGCAACGAATGAAATTTCAACACAATCGTCACATTGAATGCCTTCAGTCTATACCGAGGGTCTTGGTGTTGCTCTATAACTCCAGGTTAAAGTTATTCCCTGGAAAGCTCAAATCTAGAAGGATAGGGCCTTTTCGAATATTGTGTGTATTTAGTCATGGTGCTATTTAATTGGAGAGATGAGATGGAGGAACATTCAAAATAAAGGGTCAAAGAGTTAATCTTTACATGAGAGACACGGAAGAGATCAGTACGGTGGAAAAGTGCGACCTTGAAGAGATATAAGGAAGCACACCATCTATGTCGTGCTACGACAATAAATTAGGCACTGCTTCGGAGGCAACCCAAGTTATGGCCCCTGTTTTTCTATTGTTTTGCTATGTACATTTGAGGACAAAGTACACTTTTTTGGTAGGATGTGGGTAGTCATGGACTAGGTTGAAGTCTGAATAGCCTTTAGCCCATAACTATCCTAGTTTTGATATCCCAAGGTTCTCTTTCCATGTTCTTTTGCCTTGTGGATGATTTTTTTAATGTTGAACCGACATGTTTTAGGTGTTTTGGATAATTTTCTTGATATATGGTGATTAAACTTTTGGCATGTACAATATTTTGAATAGTTTTATCAAATGCTTTTGTAAAATTGGTACCCACAAATTTTTTGTGATTTGTAGTTATTTTTGACAATCTTGCATGTGTGAATGGTTTGGCAATGTTTGTTCTAACTAAGTAAAGACAAGTTGATGCTTGAAGCATGATCTATGCATCTATGTTGGCTATGTATGCAATATCATGTGTGTGAGCTAAATTTTGTTATGTTCATGCATTGTTTACTAATTAAGAACTTGCCTTGTTACTGTGAGTTGGACTGGAGACTGTGTGGATTAGGAAGGGATCTTAGGCCATTGTTCTTTCATTTAGTTCACTATTGCCTAAATAACCTACCGAATGAAATATTTTGCTCGTTCTGAATGTTTGAGCCTTACATGTAAGGGTGGCATCAAGACCGGAACCGGTACTGCCAGACTGGACTTTACCAGTACAGATAATAAAAGGAAGAAATTCTGTCAGAACCGGAATGGTATCGGTACCGGCAGTACCGAGAAAATATGTCGTTACGTTACTGGTTCGGTACTAACTGGACCAGGATCGGATCGGACCGGACTGGATTTACTGAAATTATCTTTTTTTAATTTTTTAATTTTTATACCTTTAAAAAAATTTATTCTTTTAAGCTAAAACATGATAAAAAATTAAATTTGTAAGTTTAAATTTTAATTATATACATTTTTTTAATGCTTAAAGTTTGAAGTTTAAACTTTGAAGTTTGATTTTTGAAGTTTAATTTTTAAGTTTTTAAAGTTTAAAATAATAAAATTTATAGGCTTTAAAGTTTAAATAAAATTTATAGGTTTTAAAGTTTAAACTTTAAAGTTAAATATAAAATTTTCTAAGTTCTCAAATTTAAATATTCAAAAATTTAACTTTTGATTTTAAATATAAAGAAATTTAAAATTTTAAAGTATTTTTGAATGTTTGAGTTTATATTTCAAAGTGAATATATATTAAAGATTTGAGAAATGTGGGAGGATGAAAATATATTAAAAAATTATAAACTTAAAGTTGTAAATTAAGATAATAATAATAAAAAAATAAGGTGAATAGCGTATAAACTTATTACGTTATTAAAGAATAGTGTTGTATAAATATTAGAAAAAAACCTAATATATGCAGTAAGCTTCTAGGAAGGGTTCTGTTTTAATTAGACACCTAATTTACGTAGCCACCTTCTAGGAAGGGTTCTGTTTCAATTAAACCTTGTTTATTACAATTTATGTTTGAAAATTTGTCCTCAGTTGTTCAAACATTTCTAGTGTTACATTGTCTGGATTCTCAACTAGTGCTTGTTCTTCCATGAAATTCATGTCATCTTCACTTGGTTTCGATAAAATATTATCTACGTTGGCTGCAAATTGAGATGGTAGATTTGAATGTCTTAAATTCCTCCACTCCGAATTTATTCAATCTCTGAAAAAAACTTATATTTCCAAGTTGTCTGCTGATAGTGAATGTCAAAAGTCCCAAAGTTGGTATCTTGTCGCGCTAAAAGCACCTTTCAAAGCCAGCGATAATGCTTGAATAGCTAGAATATCATGGGCCACCTGCTGAAGTCTTGGGAAAGATTTTCCCCGATTCCTCTACCAGTCCAAAAGTTGCGGCTTCCCCTATGCATTTAATATTTTCTATCGCATAGTAAAGATATTCATCAAAATCATTATGATCTTTAGTACTAAGACCAAGATTATATTCTACCATTGCATCAATGTCATCATCATATCTACACCTATATGGTTCTGGTTCTTGAAATTGTACATCATCTAAAATAGAAGCATATAAATCATATACTTTCCTAACCTCTTATCTAATTCTACTTTTAACAAAAAATAAATTATGTGAAGGATTTTGTTCATTGTCTACAATTTCTAAATGTCAATATATGTTATCTAACATTCTTGATACACCTACTTCTTTGTAAGTCGGGTTTAATAAACATGTAGTTAAATAATTTTGCGAAATTGGAAAAACATAATTTTTAAATTTATCAATCATTTTTTTAACCGATTGTTCAAATTTTAAATTATTTTTAAATTGAGCACATTTGCAAGAAATAACATAAATATTTGGTAAAAAAGATGAAATAGTAGGATAATAAAGATCCAAAATTTATTTGGTAGCTAAGTAAAAAACTTTTAAAAAATCAATTTAGTTCTTTTATATCTTTCCAATCATTTTCATCAAGTCGAAAATTCATATAGAATTATGTGCATTCCAAACCATTTGAAGGGGTCTCCTATACTCATAAGCTACTTGAAGCATGTCATATAAAAAATTTCACCTAGTAGCTACCTTTTTTGAATTGTTCGAACAGGCAAATTGCATTCAATACTACTATTCTCAAATTCTTTACGTCTAGCCTTAACTTGACATTTAAAAATAAAATGGCATGCTAATTCAACTTTATTACAACAATTATCAAATAAAGAAACACCGTCTCTAACAATTACGTTATATATACGTGCAACACATTTTATATGAAAACCATCATCATAAATAGCTGTAAAAATAGGTTTTAAATAATCTACAATATTTTTATTATTAGAAGCATAATCTAAAGTTACACTAATTATTTTACTAGATATGCCATAAAATTGTAAGACTTCAAGAACTGTTTGCGCAATATAAGAACCGGTTTACGCATTTCACAACTTTTATAACCTAATTCATTTTTGTAAAAATCAGTTTTCATCAATCCAATGTGCAGAAGTTGTAAAATAATCATTACTATTTACACTACAGCCCATATCAGAAGTAACAACAATTTTACAAGTATTATATGCAAATAAACAATAAAGATATTGTAACTGACGTGCATGATAATCAAAAATAACTTTTTTTATTGTATTTCTTGAAAAATCTTTAAACGATAGGTTATAAACAATTTGAATATAACTAGTAAAACTCGAATTTTTACCAAAACGAAAAGGCAAACCTATTACAACAATCATTTTTGCCAGTTCTTCTAGGTCCCGTTGTTTATTATAGGGACAATGTGAACTAGGATCAAAAATATTACTAGGGTTTAACTGTGTCTGAACCATAATAGAACTTCCTACTCCTATGGATTATTTAGGAAGGGAAATTCCACGTTTTTGTGCATCTGCAACGACTTGAGCATTCAAAAATTTTAACTTACAACATTCATCAAATGATTTTTCAAATGACCCATCCCACTCGCCTTTCCCAAAGTTTTATGATTTAAAGCATGTTTACATTTATTACAAATAGCCTTTGTTTTACATTCAATTTGTGTCATAAATTGCCAGACAACTAATTTTCTTTACACGTTGCACTTTAGGCCTATTAGATGCGTCTGGATGTATGGGGATAGTGGGAGTGGGAGCGAGAGGAGGGAGTAGTAGCAGTATATGGGGGTTGCATTTCATCATCATCTTAAATATCATCACCATTATTAATTACAAAATCATATTCCGGTAAATCTTCACTAAAGCTAAATCTTTGTTGAAGAAATTCATGATTTAATTCCGTGTTAAAATCGATATCAAAACAAGTTTCGTTAACATGCGTAAAATCTTTTGTATTTATAAGAATTGGAGGTTGTCTTGTTGATGTAGAAGAACTATCACCGATTTTTTTTACCGGTTAATGCTTTTGCAATTCCACCAAAAAAATTATTTTTTCCCATTCATTTTCTACTAGAATTCATTTTAATAAAATGATAATATGAATTTATGAAAATGCAAAAATAATTTAGGTGGTCAACTAGTAAGAAGTAACAAGTAACAATTAATGAATAAAAACTAATAAGATGAAACTAATAACTTGGAACAAATGTACCAAACGTCTGTATAAAAACTAACGTAGAAGCCGAAGTTGATGAAACTTGAAGATTGAATATGCTCCAACTATGTTCCACCAAATTTTGCTCCAAATTCCAAATAACTAATTAACTAATTAATAATAAGAATTTATTAATTAAGATAAGAGAGAGTAAATAATAAATATTAACAATTATTTTGATAGTAGTAGTGAGATTTGAGAAATGAGAGAGTTGAGAAACTTGAGAGAATTTTAAGAATATATTGTGACATTGAGAGAATTTGTATGAATTATGCAATAATTGTGGGAGTATTTATAGATGATTTTTAGGAATTAAAAAACACCTAAACTAATAATTTAATAATAAAAAAAGTAGCCATTGAATGGCTCTTTTACATGGATAATTGGAATAGGCATTGGGCCATGGGCCCTACTACAAATGGCTCTTTTGCAATTTAATAAATTATTTATTTAAAAAAATTAATAATTCGGATAGGTTACAAGACCGAAACTGGTAATATGGAACTAGTATTTAATGACATTTTTTCCCGTTCCTTTCCCAGTACCCCTCCCATTAACCCTCTAAACTGGTCCAGGTCTGGAACCGGCACTGAACCAGGACGGACCCTGACTGGAACCTGTTGGTCCCAGTTCTGTTGCTAGGCTTACTTACATGTATTTTTTCTTTCTTGATACCTAGCTAGCCTAACCTTATCTAGTGAAATACCCTGATAATGGCCCTATCTTATCCTTGAACATGGTGAACCTTGATTGAGGTAAAACCAAAAGTGGCGCTAGTTTGGGGATTAGATATTGTGTACTTCACCTTAGGCTAAAAGCCTAAGTTATGGGTGGCCTATGTTGTGTTATATTGGCAAAAATGAGGTGAGGAGATGAAAATAAAAGAAAAACTAGAAAGTTATGTACCGATTGAGACAATAAGAGAAAAGATGCCTTAGTATGAGTTGAAAAAAGCATAATGAGTTTGAAAATAAGGCACAAGTTGAAAAACGAAAAGAAAATACCTGGAAAATCTTGAAAATAAAGAAGAAGGGAGAATAAAGTTGGAATGGTTGAGTTGTTCAAGTAAAAGTGCCGAAAAGTGTGGTTCAAGGTTGGCCTTTAGTTACTAATTGCCCAAAATGTCATATCAAAGCCCTATGACCCTACGTTACAAGCCTATGAAGTCCTAATGTGATCCTAATCCAATCAGTCAATGTTCAGGTTGTGAGTATATGGGAAAGCTGATGGTATTGGTCATCATACATGAATATCATTTGTGAGAGTGAGTATGCTTGCACAGTCCCTGAAACAACTATGAAGGCATATTGAGTGAAAATGGAACTTTTTTTTGTGAGGGTATTTACATTCCATGGTTAGCATTTGACTTGTTTGGTGAGTGTGAATTGTTGATACTCCTTAACTTTTCATAGTTAGATTGCCAAATGCATCAATGTGTTGTGGTTTGCTTAGTAGCGACTTGATCATGTATTGAAAATGCTAGTATGGGTACCTGAGTAGAAATTGAGTAAGGTATATGCCATTGGGATGATTGCTACATATAAGTCATTATCTATCTAGATTGAATCATCGCTTGAGGACAAACAACAATTCTAAGTTGAGGATGTTGATGTGCTGTCAAAATACAACACATTTGGTGCCTAAAATAAGGGATTTTGTGTGTT
>DF359756.1:111958-136713 GCA_000787875.1 Solanum virginianum
ATCCAAAGATAGTAGTGAGTTGAGCATGTCCATCAAAATATGCATATAGCTTGCCTTAAACTCTTTTATTATATTTTTCCAAAAAGTTAGGATACATAATCATAAATGGGGAAACAAACCTTATTTGTACCCAAAATGTTAATGTGTTGAGAACAAATCATGTGGTATGGAAATCTTTCATGTTAGAGATCACTATAGTACTTTATGCTCCAAGTTGTCCAAAATTGCGTATTCGAGTGGTCATGACGAATTAAGAGGAATCTATATTATTTAAGTTTCCAAACGTATAGTGGAGTACTCATGATCACATTTAACTAAGGATTATTGGAATTCCGGAATAGTTGAGAATTGTTCATATCCAACCACAATGACATAGGTACATAGTTTACTTTAAACTTGTTTATCATTTCCAAAATGTTGGAACATAGGTGGCTTTACTATGTCAACCTCTTTGAGGTTCAAATTGTCTTTCTTTAATTTTCTTCAAAGTTGGAGGATTTACAAAAAGGAGCAAAGGAGTGGTTCAAGATAACATAGTTACCAACTAGTCCTTTCTTGGGGAAAATCACACATTTTTGGAATAGACAAGAGTATAAATTTAGACTCAAGTTAGAGTCAAGAGGGACCCTTTCCATCACATTTAAGTTTCAATACCAAGTTATTCTTATGAAAATTCCAAAAATAGTAGTGAATTGAGCATGTCCATCAAATCAAAATTAAATTCACATGAAGGTTGCAATTGAGTCATGCCAAGAGAATAAAACTTTACATACCTCCTTTCCTTGCTAAAGTTAGTTTCCAACACAGTCAGACCCAAGTTATCCCTCCGGATGCTCAAAATCTACAATTAACATAATATACATATTATTAATACTAAACTTCCTCCAAATTTTTACAAAAATTTCGCCAGCACCTCCCCTTAAAATAGACCATCCCGGGGGTACCAACTTGACCCCACACAACTAACAACAACAACAACCACAAGGAAGCAAAACTTTCTTAAATCATCAACTATCTTATACATTAACCAAAAATGGAATCAAGGGCAGCAACCATGTAATTCACACCCTCAACAAGTTCAAGTACTCGAACAAGCCTCAAGAGTCCAATTGAATCATTAAAATGCCAAACGGAAACTTAAAACATCGAAGCTCTATACTAATAGTATTTTCTTTCAAAACTGTCTCACAGGGGCAGCAACCTTCATGTTCATAGTTCCTCCATATTTAAATACTCTTACATGCTCTAAGGATCACATTCCACCATTGAAACACCCAACACAAACTCTTGATGACAAAAGGAAACCTTAAAACGCTAAAACGCGAAATTTCCTCATTTTTTTCACATTTTTGAAAAACTGGGCAGCTGCTCATTATGTACATAAATAACATATTAAATTACTTCAAAACACTCCTAGAATCACAACGCAACACTCCAACGCTCGACGAGAACCCCCAATATCAAAACGCGACCATTTCACAATTTTAGGTCTTCCATTTCGACCACCAATCCAAATGTAGTATACACACAAGTTCTTATACTTTTTTCACTCTCATATAAGCCCACAAGAAACATATTTTTATCCCAATAATACATAAAGACATGGAATTGAAACAATTTGCACTTTTACATATATATATATACCTAAGTTCGGAATTCACTTCACAAGCTTCAATCTCAACCAAACAATCAAATTTTCTTAGTTATCCTTTCAATATAACACCATCCAAGACCTTAGAACTCTTTAATTTAGCTCAAGAGAAGAGAAATTTGCAACTTACCTTCAAACCCTTTTCACAACTTCAACTCTTCAAATACGGATTTCTACGCGTTTCCTCGCCAAACCAAAGCTTCTACGATACTTGGGGGATCCAATATACCAAGCTTGAAGCCTTAGAATTGAAGAAGAATCAAAACTTAACAATTTTCCCATGAGTTACTGTAGCAACCAGTGAAGGTTGCTACTGTACACGTTTTTCTCCATTTTGGCTAAGTGTGGGAAGAAGGAAATGATGTTATGTTCTTGCAATACATATATGTATATATAAAATGTCATGTGGCCTTCTTGTGACTTATATGTAGGTATAGAATGTGATGGAACCTTCTTGTAACATATATGAATGTATATATATAATAACACATGTCCCTTCAAGTATTAAAACCTTGGTCAAAATTAACAACTTGGACCAACCACAAGGCTACACACTTGTATATTCTAGAATTATATATTTTTCCAACATGTAAATACATAATGAATGATTTAATATCCTTGGTCTTGTAAGGGTACACTTGTACATGTAAATGTTCATAAGCTCATAGACACATAATTATACAAAGATTTCAACTTAAACTTTCAAATTCTTCAAAAGTACACTTAAGTGTCGAACCTCCTGAAAATGACACTAGTGATCTCAAATTTTTGCTATGGTACCAAAACACTAA
The DNA here is from genome assembly GCA_000787875.1 of Solanum virginianum. NCBI lineage: Eukaryota > Viridiplantae > Streptophyta > Magnoliopsida > Solanales > Solanaceae > Solanum > Solanum virginianum. The sequence continues at coordinate 114,401 of DF359756.1, forward strand.
TATACGGGCTCTAACACCTATCACCTACTTGGAGAGGCGCATGAGGTACGAACCCCTTCAGGAGGTGTTAACGTACAAAACCCCCAACAGGCTGATGGTGCAAAACCCCAACATGGTTGATGGAGTACAAACCCCCCAACAAGGTTGATGGGTGCAAACCCCTGCCCCACCCTATCACCCATGGTGATCGAAGTACAAACCCCCAATAGGTTGATGGGTACAAACCCCCAACAAGGTTGATTAATAGTCTCACCCTACCACCCGTGGTGACTGGAGTAGGAAACCCCCAATAGGTTACCAAGGTACAAGCCCCTAGACATGGTTACCTAGCGTACGACCCCTGATTAGGGCATGGTCACAAGCTAATACTATATAGAATAATATCATTTATACATTCATCCTTCTCGTCGTCATTTCGTCATCATACCCATACATATATTTCATCGTCATTGTATTCTAATTTCATCATCATTCTATCATCATAGACATATATTCATTTCATCATCATTTCATCATCATTCTATCATCAATTCATCATCATTGAACCCTCAACTCCTCAATAAATAATAACCAGACATTTTATCAAACACTTAGAGGGTGTGTAGTGCTAGTGTAAAACCATACAATTCAAGAGTGAAATCATGCTAGAAAATTCAATGTAAAACCTTCAATAGATACTTGGTAACACCCGCAAGCAATACATATCAAAACCCTTAATCACATCTTACAATAGACCTTGGTTTCACAGCTCAAAACATGGTAAAACAGTCACAATATAATAAATCCCAACACAGTGTGCAGTGATTTTCATAATAGATAAGTTCATGAATAAATCAATTTTAAATCATACAAATTAGAGTAAAAGGAGCTTGGGTATCATGGGTGGAAAGAACCCATGAAGGAAACCCACATACCTTATCTTAGGAGATGACCTTGATGAAGATTGAAGATGGAGACTTGAAACTTGAGGAAACCCTTAGATCTGGAGAGGATTTTGAGATTTGAGTTTAGGAGTAAAATATTTGGCTAAGTATTTGAATGTGTAAAATATTTGAATAAGTATTTGAATTAGTATTAGGAAATGTTTAGAATGATATGAGGGTGAAAAAAATGGCTAAGTATAGGTATATTCAAGTTTGGGAACACTTAAGCCCAAGACTCAAAAGTTTTGGACTACAAGAAAAATAACTGGACAGAATTTACACAGGTCCGCATCACAGACCTACCGTGATGGCCAAGTTTACACATGTCCACGATAGCTACGCACCGCGGCACTATCACGGATCGATTCTGGAAATTAAAATTTTGAAAATTTGGAATTGTGATTTGATTGCTTAAAAATTGGGGTTAGACCCATTCTCCACTCAAAATGACCCTCTGATCAAGAATATGGAGTCAAATTTTTGATATCATGCATAGATTTTGAGATATATGAAAATTATGATTTCGGGCACTTCCGAGGCACATTTTTGGGAAATTTTTGGGATCGTTACAATATCTCCCCCTTGGGAACATTCGCCTCCAAATGTCAAAGAGAAGTATATGAGAGACACAAACATGACAAATTTCAGCCCACATTGAAATACAACAATGCACTTAAATATCTTTTCAAAATATCATCATAAGTGTAAAATCATCATGAACTTGTCCACTTAAACATGAACATATGCCACATGAGGACTGAAATTAAGACTTGAGATAATATAAAGACTTAAATCGATTCATTAGGCTTGAGGGAGTGGAAAAGGTAAGGATATTGCCTTTTTTCATGTTTGTTTCGGCCTCCCAAGTAGCACTTTTAACTTGTTGATTCCTCCAAAGGACCTTAACAGAAATGACCTCTTTGTTTCTCAATCTCTTCACTTGTTGAACCAAAACCTTTTCATTGGTCAAATTATCTTCAAAACACCTACAACATCAAGAGGTGCACTCGGATCACCCACACATTTTCTCAACATGGACACATGAAACCCCAGATGAACCAAATGTATTTCCCTAAGCGATTCCAACTCATACACTACCTTTCCAGCCCTTCTCGCTACCCTATAAGGACCCATATATCTTGGGCTCATCTTTCCCTTATTACCAAAGTGGAACACACCCTTCATGCTTGACCTTCTAATAAATCCAATCACCAACTACGAATTCAAGATCACTTCTCCTTACATCAGCATAAGACTTTTAGTGACTTTGGGTCGTCTTCAACCTTTCTCTAATCATCCTAACCTTCTCAAGAGCATCAATAACCAGATATAGTCCCAACAAAACTACCTTACCAACCATAGAGAGCCTCAAATGGAGCCATACCATTACAAGAATGATAACTATTGTTATAGGAAAACTGAATTAACAGAAGTTGATCATCCCAACTACCTTTAAGCTCCAACACATATGCTATAAGAATATCCTCAAGGGTTTGGATGGTCCTCTTGGATTCATTATCAACTTGAGGGTGGAAAACTATAGAAAGATTAACTTTAGTACCAAGACCCCTTTGGAAGGACCTCCAAAAGTCAGAAGTGAATTGTGCCCCATAATCCAATATGATGGACAAAGGAACCCCATGCAACCTTAACAAGTCATGAATGTACAACCTTGCATAATCTTCAGCCCCATATGTGGTCTTAACCAGTAGAAAGAGAGCCAATTTTGTCATTCTATCAATCACAACCCAAATGTATTTAAAACCCTTTCTAATTTTGGCAACCTAACTATAAAATCCATATTTACCTCTTCCCATTTCCGAGTAGGGAACTCAATGTCTTGGGTTAGGCCACTTGGCCTTCGATGTTCGGCTTTGACTTGTTGACAACTATGACCACCTGAAACGAATTTGGCAATGTCCCTCTTCATGCCTCCCCACCAATACATATCTCTCAAGTCACTATACATTTTAGTTGAACTAGGGTGGATAGAATAAGAAGAGTTATGGGTCTCATTAAGGATTCTCTCCCTCAAACCATCAACACAAGGCACACACAACCTACCTTGGTACCTAAGGGCACCATCTCACCTCCACCTTGCCCTCTTTTACTAAGGCCTTCAATTCAAATAAGGAGGAATCAAGATCTTACTTTTCTTTCACCTCATCAACCAAGGAAGACCTAGAACCATCAATAACAACAATGCCCCCATCACCAACCTCTTCCAACCTAACTCCCAACCTAGCCGATCGATGCACCTCCCTAGCTATCACCTTATCCCCCACCATCAACATAAGCTAAACTACCCGTAGACACCTTACGCAAAGCATTCGCCACCATATTTGCCTTATCGGATTGATAATGCACACTCATATCATAGTACTTAAGAAGTTCTAACCATCTCCTTTGCGTCAAGTTGAGATCCTTTTGAGTGAAGACAGATTGGAGGCTCTTATGATTGGAGAACACATTAACATGTGCCCCATACAAGTAATGAGGCAAAATCCTTAATGAAAATACAATGGCGGCTAACTCAAGATCATTGGTAGGGTAGTTATTTTCATGCACTTTGAGTTATCTAGAAGCATAGGGTATGACCTAACATTATCACATCAACACACATCCCAAACCAACTCGGGAAGCATCACAATACATAACAAATCCCTCAACCCCATCCGGTAGTGACAATATAGGGGCAGACACAAGTTTATCTTTCAAGGTTTGGAAGCTCCTCCCACATTCATCGGTACACACAAACTTAACCTTCTTTTGAGTCAATTTCATCATAGGGGAAGCAATAGAATAGAACCCATTCATAAACCTCCAATAGCAGTCCGCTAAGCCCAAGAAACTCTTAATATCCGATAGGGTCAATGGTGTAGGCAAATTTCTAATCACATCGGTCTTTTTAGGATCCACCTTTATACCATCCTGAAACACCACATGCCCCAAGAAAGCAACCTCCTTCAACCAAAATTCACACTTTTCAAATTTAGCATACAATTTCTCCTCCCTTAATCTTTGCAACACAACTGTCAAATGAGCCTTATGCTCATCCTCACCACAAAAATAGATCAAAATATCATCAATGAAAACCACAACAAAAGAGTATAGGTGGGGTTTAAAGACCCTATTCATTAGGTCTATAAAGATGGTCAGTGCATTAGTCAACCCAAAAGACATCACCACAAATTCATAATGCCAATATCTAGTCCAAAAGGCCATCTTGGGAATACTATAATCCCTCACCTTCACTTGATGGTACCTAGACCGAAGATCAATCTTAGAGAAATGGCTAGCCCCTTGCAATTAGTCAAACAATTCATTAATCTTTGGAAAAGGATACCTATTCTTAATGGTGACCCTATTGAGTTGTCGATAGTCAACACACATCCTAAGGGACACATCTTTCTTTTGAAAAACCAACACCGGAGTACCCTAAGGTGATTGGCTAGGTCTATTAAATCCCTTCTCCAACAAGTCCCTCAATTGTTCCTTCAACTTTTTCAACTCTATCGGGGCCATATGGTAAGGGGGAATAGAAATGGGTTGAGTATCGAGGAAGAGGTCTATGTTAAAGTCTATTTCCCTTTCAGGAGGAACACCAGGAAAGTTATTTGGGATGACATCAAGAAACTCATTTACAATCGAAGCCGACTCCATGGGAAGGAATTTAGACTCTACATCTCTAACCCTAACAAATCGTAAAGACACCCCTCACAGATTAAGTTATGGGCTTTAATGCAAGAGATGAATCTACCCTTGACCACCACATCTTGACTTTCCCACTCAAGGAAGGGTTCATTTGGAAATGAGAATTTGACCCTACAGGTTATACAATCAATGACTGTATAGTATGCATGCAACCAATCCATCCCAGGAATAATATCAAAATCAACCATGTCTAACTCAACAAGATCACAAGGCAAGATTTTATGCAAAATTCAAATAGGGCAACTTCTATAAACTTTCTTAGCAATAATAGATGCACTGATAGGAGTGGAGATCTCATATTAACTCATGGACTAACTCAGGGTCAACATGGAACTTTTTGGCAACAATGAGGGTAACAAAAGAAAGGGTGGCACCCGGATCAATCAATGCATACAAATCCAAGTCAAAGATTTTGAACATACCGGTAAGAACATCGGGGACTTCGTCAACCCCTTGCCTCCCATGCAAAGTATAGAACTGATTGTGCCTTGGGGCACCATCTTACTAGCTATCTCTCCCCAAAAGAACCATGTTAGCACCTTGTGGACGAACCTCTTTGCCTTTGTTTCTATTTCATGGTCAATCCACCTTTTTGTGACCCATCTCCCCACAATCAAAACATGCATTAGTATGTCTCAAACATATGGGACACACTTTATAATAAACTTCAACACCGATAACTTGGGCCCTTGGAAAGTTATTGGCAACCCTCTTTTGAAATGCATTAGAAGTCCCTTGGCCTTTATGGAACCGGCCACCCTTTTTAAACTTACCCTCAAAATAGGCCCTTTTGTCCTCATGACCTCTCCTCTTCCTCAATTTCTCTTCTTTCATTTGTTAGGCATAGGTCATTAAATAGGAGAAGTCCATATCACCGATCAAAAAAGTGGACCAGCATTCTTCACTCACTAAGTCGGATACCCCCATCACAAATTTGTTAATTTTTGACCTTAGGTCAGCAACTAAGTAAGGAGCAAACTTTGAAAGTTGGTTGAACTTAAGGGCATATTCTTTCACACTCATTGACCCTTGTCTCAAATTCATAAATTCCACCAATTTAGCTTTCCTAAGCTCAAGATATTAAAATCGATTGAGGAAAGCCACTATGAACTCTTCCCAAAGTACTACATAGTTAACCCCCTTCTCTTCTTTCCTTTGGTTGTACCATATTTATGCTTTCCCTTTGAGTGTGTAGGCCTCCAACTCCGCCTTTTCTTTTGGTCTCATACCCATGATAGCTAATATCTTGTAGCCCTCATCAATGAACTCTTGAGAATCCTCATCTACCTTTGACCCATAGCATTTGGGTGATTCATTCTCATGACGTCTCTTACTCGAGAAGCCAGTGTAGGAGCATGAGGGGTTTGGGCCCCTTGAGGTGCTTGTTTAGCCACCACTTGAGCAAGCAAGGTGAGAGCATCCCTATCCTTTCCATTGGGCGATTGCTCCTTGATTGTGCGGGCTGGTCTCTCTCTCGTGTTAGGCATGATCTACCATAGCAAAGAACAAGCATAGAAAAGGAAAGCTTACTTCAATTTTATAGCAGAACTTAGTACATGAAGAAAGGAAACATTTCTTAAAGCATTTCATAGCCTCCCACTCATAGTTGTGGTGCACAACACAATAATGAGTAAGACTCTAATCAATGAGGTGAGTTGGACTCCGAGGATCTAACAACCTAGTACTCTAATACAACCTTTGTTATGACCCAACCCTAGGGCCTAGACATGACCAACGAATACAAAACCTGAAGGAACCCCAAATAATCCTCATAGCATATCATTACACATCTTTGTTTGGGGATGTAATTAGAATGACAATAAGACATAAACGTAAACAAGAGGAATTGAGACAAAGGGTAAACTACCATATCATAAACATCAAGAGACAATAGTGTCAAAACTCATAGAATAGATACATAACATGTCCAACAACACCTCTACTACATAGATAAGAACGGGGGCTAAGACAAAGCAACTGAGCTCACCCTTATAGTCAATACATAAGTTAAAGAGAGAAATTCATAATACATAGATAGAGATCATAAGTAACATCCTCAGAATGGAGGACTCACCAACAAGCTTGATAGAAGTCGTACTAGCCACATGAAGGAGGAGGATGATCAAGCTGTACACGGATTCCTATATGGTGACATCATATAGGCATAGAGTAAGCATTAGTATGTTTGAATGTACTATGTATGTAGGATGCAATACAATAATAGATAGGCATCATAATCAAAATGCTTGATTAGACAATAGATGAGCATATGGCAATATGTCATGAATGGAAGATGCTTAAATTAAATCATACTTTCATAGAACATAAAATATGTGGAGGGAGTGAACATTTCATAGTGCAATCAAAGGCCTATAACCTACTTGGAGAGGCACATGAAGTACAGACCCCTTCATGAGGTTGTTGAGGTACAAACCTCCCAACGGGTTGATGGGTACAAACCCCCAACATGGTTGATAGAGTATAAACCCACCAACAAGGTTGATGGGTACAAACCCCCAACATGGTTGATGGATAGTCGAACCCTACCACTCGTGGTGACCAAAGTACAAATGCAATGATAGGTTGATTGGTATGAGACCCCAACAAGGTTGATGGATCGTCGCACCCTATCATTCGTGGCGACCAAAGCACAAACCCCCCAATAGGTTATCAAGATATGAACCTCTTGACATAATTAACCAGTGCGCAACCCCTGAGTAGGACATAGTCATAAGACAACACTATATAGAATAATATTATTATATATTCATCCCTCTCATTATCATCTAGTCATCAACCCATACATACATTTCATCATCATTTCACCATTATTATATTCTCATTTCGTCATCATTCTATCATCATACTCATACATGTATTTCATCATCATTTCACCATTATTATATTCTCATTTCGTCATCATTCTATCATCATACTCATACATGTATTTCATCATCATTTCATAATAATTCTATCATAATTTCATCATCATATAATTGTTTAACTCATAAGATAAGCATTGAGCCCTCAACTCTTCAATAAGCCATAGCCGGGCATTTTATCAAACACTTAGAGGGTGTGTAGTGCTAGTTTAAAATCATGCAATTCAAGAGTGAAATAATGCTAGAAAATTCAATGTAACACCTTCAATAGATACTTGGTAATACAGTCAAACAATATACATCTAAACCTTTCATCACATCTTACAATAGACCTTGGTTTTATAGCTTAAAATATGATAAAATAGTCACAATTTCATAAATCCCAACATAGTGTGTAGTAATTTTCATAATAGAAAAGATTCATGAATAAATCAACTTTAAATCATGAAAATTAGAGTAAAAAGGAGCTTGGGTATCATAGGTGGAAGGAAACGATAAAGGAAACCCACATACCTTAACTTTGGATATGAACTTTATGAAGATTGGAGATAGAGACTTGAAACTTGAGATGAAATCCTTAGATCAAGAGAGGGTTCTGAGACTTGAGTATAGTAGTAAAATATTTGGCTGTGTTTGAATGAGTATTGGGAAATGTTTAGAATGATATGAGGGTGAAAAAATGGCTAAGTATAGGTATATTCACGTTTGGCAACACCTTACGCCCAAGACTCAAAAGTCTTAGACCGTAAGAAAAATAACTTGGCAGAATTTACATAGGTCTGCATTTTGGAGACCAAGTTTACACATATCCTCGAAAACTGCACGTCGCGGCACTATTGTGGACTAGTTTTGGAAATTCGAATTTTGGAAATTTGGAATTGTGATTCGATTGCTCAAGAATTGGGGTTGGACCCATCCCCCACTTAAAATGACCCTCTGATCAAGAATATGAAGTCGAATTTATGATATCGCACACAAATTTTGAGATATATGGAAATTATGATTCTGCGCACCTCTGAGACATATTTTCTAGCACTTTTTAGGGTCATCACAATGATGATATGAGGTATTACATATATGTTGATTTCATTAAAAGTATCTATAGTGTTGTGAGTTAACCAATTGAGGGGTTGATATCTCAATCGCCATAGATGGTAGGGTGTGACAACCATCAACCAATTGAGGGGTTGATACCTCAAACACCATACATGGTATGGTGTGACAACCATTAATGAATTCAGGGGTTGATATCTTGAGTACCTCAGATGGGTGTGGTATGCCATCAACTAGTTCAGGGGTTGATACCGCAATTACTTTAGATGGGATGGTCATGCTCATCAACTAATTGAGGGGTTGATCCATCAATTACCTCCAACGAGTGGTCTACCTTTGATTCCAAGTACTAAGTTATTTGGTTTATGATAATGGTGTTTTCCTACACATGAAATATATTCAATATATAAGCATATTTTACTTCAAGCATCATTCATATAAGTCATATTGTTATTTTCTATCCATTGTATATGATATTGCATTTTTCCTATGTTGCCTATCTCTTGTTGCATTGTATCCTACATACTTATTATATTCAAAGGTACTAACATGTACTCTATGCCGATATGACATTACTATGTAGGTACCGCAGCCCCACTTGATCATCCTCCTCCTATACATGGCTAGTACGATTTCTCTAGAAGTAAGTTAGTGTGTCCTCAACTCCGAGGACATATTCTCTTGATTTATGCTATGTATTGACTCTTCTTAAGTTGGAAACTTATGATTATGAATGTGAGCCCAGATAATTGTATTGGCCCCCGCTCCTATCTATGTATTAGAGGTGTTATTGGAACCTTATGATATGTTAATGCTATGCTGTTGGCTTGCTATGTTTCTATGGTATCAAGGATATCCCTTAGCCCCGTATTCTGATTTTACTATTTCATATTGTTATTTTAATGTTTTCGCGACCATGGAGTCAAATAATATGCTAAGAGGCTTGTTTTGGGTCCTTTCAGGTTCCCCATTCGTCATTTGTTGTGACAATCTTTGTATCAGAGCACTAGGTTGTTAGTGGTCCTTGGCATCCAACATACCACGTTGATTAGAGTCTTATTCATGGTTGTGTTGTGCAGTATAACTATGAGTAAGTAGCCCTAAGACATTTTAGGAAATGTTTTCCTTCTTCATGATCTATGTCGTGCTATAAAAGTAAGGTAAGGTTTCCCCTCTAATGAATGTTCTTTACAATTTTAGATCATCCCTAACATAAGAGGAAGAAGAGTCGGCACACCCGACAAACAATCGACTCATGGAGAGCTCTGGGATGCTCTCACCATACTAGCTCAAACCATGGTTAACCAAGTTAACCAAGAGGCCCAAGCCCCTCATAATCCTGTCCCGACATCTTGAGTGAGGGACTTTGTAAGGATGATTCCACCAGAGTTCTATGGGTCTAAAGTGGATGAGGACCCTCAAGAATTTGTTGATGAGGTGTACAAAGTGTTATCTATTATGGGTGTGAGGTCGGAAGAAAAGGCAAAGTTGGTAGCTTACCAACTCAAGGGGGTGGCCCAGATATGGTATACTTAATGAAAGGAGGAGAAGGGGAACAATTATATAATTCTGTGGGAGGAGTTTAAGGCGGCTTTCCTCAACCAATTCTTTCCTCTTGAGCTTAGGGAGGCTAATATGATGGAGTCCATGAATTTGAAGCAACTATCTATGAGTGTGAGGGAGTATGCCCTTAAGTTCAACAAACTCTCTAAGTATGCTCAACACTTGGTTGCTGACCCGTGGTCTAGCATGAATAAGTTTGTGATAGGTGTTTCTAATTTGATAAATGAGGAGTGTCATACTGCCATGTTGATTAGTGACATGGATTTGTCCCACCTATTGACTTATGCTAAATAATTGGAGGAGAAGAAGTTGAGAAAGAGAAGGGGTAATAAAGCCAAGAGGGACCATTTTGATGGTAAGTTCCAAAGTCCCAAGGGTGGCCGGTTTCATCAAGGCCAAGGTTCTTCTCAACTCCTAATAGAAGGTTCTCCAATGACTGCCCAAGGGCCCAAGGTGATGGTGGTGTGTTGCCCAATACTATGTCTCCAATGTGTGGTAGGGGTCACGGTAGTCCATGTTTGAAGGACACCAATGCTTGTTTTGGTTATGGTGAGGTGGGGCATAAGGTAATGGATTATCAATCACAATAAGGGTAAAGATATTTATCCACAATGCTAGGTACAAATGTGGTTCATTTGGGGAGAGGAGGACAACAAGGTGGTGCCCCAAGGAATAATTTATTTTATGCTCTTCAAGGGAGGCAAGGGGTAGATGGGGTGCCCGATGTTGTCACTGGTATGTTAAAAGTCTTTGATTTTGATATGTATGCATTGATAGACTCGGGTGCCACTCTTTCTTTTGTTACTCCTTTTGTTGCCTAAAGGATACATGTTAAACCTGAATTGTTGCGTGAGTCTTATGAGGTGCGTACTCCTATTGGTGCATCAATTGCTGCTAGAAAGGTCTATAGAAATTGTCTTGATTGCATCTTGCATAAAATATTGCCTTGTAATCTTGTTGAGTATGATATTGTGGATTTTGATATTATTCTTGGGATGGATTGGTTGCATGCATACTTTGCCTTTATTTATTGTAGAACCCTTAGGGTTAAATTCCAATTACCAAATGAACCCATCCTTGAGTGGGAGAGTCTTAATGTAGTGGTCAAGTGTAGGTTCATCTCCTGCATTAAAGCCCAAAAGTTGATCTCTAAGAGGTGTCTCTATCATCTTGTGAGGGTTAGGGATGTGGAGCACTAAAGTCATTCCCATAGAGTCTGTTCTAGTGGTTAATAAGTTCCTAGATATCTTCCCAAATAAATTTCCCCGTGTTCCTCCTAAAAGTGAAATAGATTTTGGCATAGATCTCCTTCTCGATGCTCAACCTATTCTATTCTCCTTATTGTATAGCCTTGGCAGAGTTGAAGGAGTTGAAAGATCAATTAAATGATTTGTTAGAGAAGAGTTTTATTAGGCCTAGCCAATCACCTCGGGGTGCACCGGTATAGTTTGTGAAGAAGAAGGATGGTTCTCTTAGAACGTGTATTGATTACCAACAACTTAATAGAGTCACCATCAAGAATAAGTATCCTCTACCAAGGATAGATAATCTATTTGACCAACTTCAAGGGGCTAGTCACTTCTCTATGATTGATCTTCAGTCCGAGTATCACCAAGTGAAGGTTAGGGAGTGCGACATTTCCAAGATGGCCTTCCGGACTTGGTATAGGGACTATCAATTCGTGGTTATGTTTTTTGGGTTGACCAATACATCGACTATCTTCATGGATCTTATGAATAGGGTCTTCAAACCCTACCTTGATTTATTTTTTGTTGTCTTCATTGATGATATTTTGATCTTTTCCCGTAGTGAGGAGGAGAAAGTGAGTCATTTGAGGATGGTGCTACAAAGATTGCAGGAAGAGAAGTTGTATAGCAAGTATGAGAAATATTAGTTTTGGTTGTAAGAGGTTGCCTTTCTAGTTCATGTGGTTTCGGAGCATGGTATTAAACTGTATCCTAAAAAGATGAAAGTGATTAGAAATTGGCCTAAACCTATGACCCCATCGGATATTAGAAGCTTCTTGAAGAATTGAAGGTCCAATGCATGTCTTATGAGTAAAATAGCTATATAATGATGAAAGAAATGTGTGTATATGTTATTATCTCTATAGTGTTAGAAATTGACCAAGCCTCACTCGGGGGGTTATAGGCCCGGTAACCTATTAAGGGGTTTGTACATCGATAGCCTCGCTCGGGAGGTGGTAGGCCCCTGCAACCATGTCAAAGGGTTTGAACCTTGATAACCACATTGGGGGTTTTGTACTCCATTAACCATGTTGGGGTTTGTACTCCATCAACCATGTTGGGTAGTTTGCACCTCATCAACCTATTGAGGGGTTCGTATCTCATTCGCCTCTCTAAGGGGTTGGTAGACCTTGGATATGCACTAATAATGGTCTCTTCTTACACATGGATTATGTTCTATATAAGAATGACTTTACTTTAAGTATATTTCATACATGCCATATTGCTATAAGCTTATTCATTGCCTATGTTATGCATTTTTTTTATGGTGCTTATCACTTGTTGCATTGTATCCTACATACTTAGTACATTTTAATGTTCTAATGCATACTCTATGCCTACATGATGTCACCATGTAGGAACCGAAGCCCCACTTGATTATTCTCCCCCACGTGGCTAGTACAACATCTCTCAAGCTTGTTGGTGAGTCCTCTATTTCAGTGATGGCATTTATGATCTCATGCTATGTTTTAAGACTATCTTTCTTTCATATACATGTATACTATGAGGGTTATCCGGTAGCTTTTCTTGGCGCTCGCTAAGTATTTAAGTTTTAGAGGTGCTGTTGGACATGTTTGTATTATGCTCAAGCTTTGATACTCTCTTAACTCTTGAATATTTATGATATGAAATTGTTCCTTAGACTCATTTTTCCCTATCTACTATCTTATGTTGTAGTTTACTGCTTCTGTGACCAAGGATATGTGTATGATATGCTAAGAGGCTTGGTTGTGGTTTCTTTGGGCTCTCTATTCACCATGTCATATCTAGGCCCTAGACTTAGGTCATGACAAACTTGGTATTAGAGCACTAGGTTGTTAGATCCTCAGAGTCCAATACAACTCATCGATTAAAGTCTTATTCATGGTTGTGTTGTGCACCACAACTATGAGTAGGAGGCAATGGGGCATTTTAGGAAATGTTTCACTTCTTCATTTTCTAAGTCATGCTATAGAGTTGAAGTAAGTTTATTCCCTCCTAATGATTATTCTTTGCTATGCTAGATCTTGTCTAACATAAGATGAAGAAGTGGCCGCACACACAAGGAGTAATCGACTCATGGAGAGTTTTGGAATGCTCTCACTTTGCTTGCACAAGTTGTGGCTAACCAAGAAAATCATGGGTCCAAGCCCCTTATGCTCCTACATTAGCATCTCGAGTGAAAGACTTCATGAGGATGAATCCCCCAAAATTTTATGGATCAAAGGTGAATGAGGACCCTCAAGACTTCATTGATGAGGTCAACAAGGTTTTGGCTATTATGGGTGTTAGATCAGAGGAGAAGACGGAGTTGACGGCTTACCAACTCTAAGGGGTGGCATAAATATGGTTTAACCAATGGAAGGAGAAGAAGGGAATAAATAATGTGGTGCTTTGGGAGGAGTTCAAAGCTGTTTTCCTTAATCGGTTCTTCCCTCTTGAACTTTAGGAAGCCAAATTGGTGGAGTTTATGAATTTGAGATAAGTGTCTATGAGTGTGAGGAAGTATGCCCTCAAGTTCACTCAACTCCCTAAATATGCTCCCCACTTGGTGGCCGACCCAAGTTCTAAAATTAACAAGTTTGTAATGGGTGTTTTCAATTAGATAATTGAAGAATACTGGTCTACTAAGTTTATTGGTGACATGGATTTGTCCCAGTTGATGGCCTATGTTGAAAAATGGAGAAGGAGAAGTTGAGAAAGAGGAGGAGTGATGAGGCCAAGAGGGCCCATTTTGAGAAAGTGTTCCATAGTTGAAAGGGCTATTGATTTCATCAAGGCCAAGGGTCATCTCCTACATTTAATAAGAGGGCTACCAATTAATTTCCAAGGGCCCAAGGTATTAGGGGTATGGTTCCTAATGGTGGGTGTCAAAAATATGGTAGGGGTCACAGCGGCCCATGTTTGAGGGATACTACTATGTGTTATGGCTGTGGAGAAGTTGGACATAAGGTGATGGATTGCCCCTGAAATTGTAACAAGGGTAAGGAGGTTCATTCACAAGCTGCTAATGGAGTTGTTTTGGGAAGAAGTGGTCAACAAGGTGGTGCCCAAAGGCATAATTAGTTTTATTCTTTTCATGGGAGGCAAGGGGTTGATAAGGTGCCCAACGTCGTTACCGGTATGTTTAAAGTCTTTGATTTTGATGTGTATGGTTTGATTGATCTGGGTGCCACTCTGTATTTTGTTACCCATTTATTGTGAAAAAGTTTCATGTTGAGCTCGAAGTGTTGTGCGAGTCATATGAGGTGTCTACTCCTATTGGTGCATCTATTATTGCTAGAAAAGTCTATAGGGATTGTCCTATTTGCATCTTGCATAATATATTGCCTTGTATTCTTATTGAGTTGGACATTGTTGATTTTGATGTGATTATTGGGATGGATTGGTTGGATTCATACTATGCTTCTATTGATTATAGAAACTATAGGGTCAAATTCCAATTCCTAAATGAAACCATTTTTGAGTGGGAGAGTCATGATATGGTTGTCAGTGGTAGGTTCATCTCTAGCATTAAAGCCCGTAAGTTGATCTCTAAGGGGTGTCTTTATCATCTTGTGAGGGGTAGATATGTGGAGTGTAAAGTCCTTCCCATAGAGTTATTTCTAGTTGTAAATGAGTTCCTTGATATCTTTTCGAATGACCTTCTCGGTGTTCCTCCCAAAAGGGAAATAGATTTTGGTATAGACCTCCTTCCTGACACTGAACCCATTTCTATTAACCCTTACCATATGGCCCCGACAAAGTTAAAGGAGTTAAAGGAGCAATTGAGGGACTTATTGGAGAAGGGTTTCATTAGGCCAAGCCAATCACCTTGGGGTACACCAGTGTTGTTTGTGAAGAAGAAGGGCGGGACTCTTAGAATATGTATTGACTACCTGCAACTTAATAGGGTCACCATCAAGAATAGGTATCCTCTTCCAAGGATTGATGACTTGTTTGACCAATTACACAGGGTTAGCCATTTCTGTAAGATTGGTCTTTAGTTTGGGTATCATCAATGAAGGTGAGGGAGTGTGATATTCCCAAGATGGGGCTAGCCACTTCTCTAAGATTAATCTTCAGTCTAGGTACCATCAAGTGAAGGTAAGGGAGTGTGATATTCGTAAAACGGCCTTCTGGACTAGGTATGGGCATTTTAAGTTTGTTGTGATGTCTTTTGGGTTGACCAATACACTGGCCATCTTCATAAATCTAATGTATATGGTCTTTAAACCCTACCTTGATTCATTTGTTGTGGTATTCATTGGTGATATTTTGATCTATTCTCGTGGTGAGAAGGAGCATAGGGCTTACTTGAGGGTTGTGTTGCAAAGATTAAGGGAAGAGAAGTTGTATGCTAAATATGAGAAGTGTGAATTTTTGATGAAACAGGTTGCCTTCTTAGGTCATGTGGTGTCGGGGGATGGTATTAAGGTGGATCCTAAAAAGATGGATGTGATTTGAAATTGGCCTAGGCCATTGAACTCATCGAACATTAGGAGTTTTTTTGGCTTAGCAGGTTGCTGTCGGAGGTTTGTGAATGGGTTCTCTTCTATTGCTTCTCCTATGACAAAGTTGACCTAAAAGAAAGCCAAATTTGGGTGGTCTGACAAATGCTAAAGGAGTTTCCAAACATTAAAAGATAAGCTTGTGTCTGCTCCTTTATTATCACTATTAGAAGGGCTAGAGGGTTTTGTTGTGTATTGTTATGCTTCCCGGGTTGGTTTCGGTGGTGTGTTGATGCAAAATGGTAAGGTCATAACCTATGCTTCTAGGCAACTTAAAGTGCATAAAAATAATTATCCTACCCATGATCTTGATTTAGCCGCCATTGTGTTTGCATTAATGATTTGGCGTCACTATTTTTATGGGGTGCATTTTGTTGTGTTCACCAATCATAAGAGCCTCCAATATGTCTTCACTCAAAAAGATCTCAACTTGAGGCAAAGAAGGTGGTTAGAACATCTTACAAACTATGATATGAGTGTGCATTATGATCCCAGTAAGGCTAATATGGTGGTAGATGCTTTGAATATGGTGTCTATGAGTAGCCTAGCTCATGTTGGTGATGGTGGCATACGGGTGGCTAGGGAGGTCCATCAGTTGGCTAGATTGGGAATTAGGTTGGAAGAGGGTATTGGTGGTGGTGTTGTTGTTGCTGGTTCTAAATCTTCATGGGTTGAAGATTTTTGGGGCATTTTTGGGCCTTTTAATAAATGGGTTTTGCTAGTGGATCCATCTAGTTCATGTTATCATGTTTGGTTTACCTGGACAAGTAGACTATACTTTTGATGTGCTATCAAATTACAGCATATTTGGTGCCTAAAACAAGGGATTTTGTGAGTTTTTTATGCGACTTTTTATGGTTTCTATGTGTTTTTGTGTTGATTTTGAAGAAAAGATAGGTTGGCATAATTTTGGGAGAAAATTGCAAATTTTTGTTGAAGTGAAGGAGATACGAACCATCCTATGAGTCGTAGCCCAAGCTACGAGTCGTAAGGTTCTCTCGTAGTAAGAAATAGTTAGCAAAATCAGGAATCTGCTAAATGGAGGTCATCCCTACTGTAACATCCTACACTTTACATGTATTAATCCTATGCACATGAAACATGATATAGCCTTGTTAAATTAGCGCCTATTTTTAAAACTGCTTGAATCTCATATTAGAGGGAGATATCTGCATCTAAAGCCTAAGAGGATCGAGTGTATACAAGTTTTAAGTCAAATTGTGGAGATCGTGCCCTTAAATGAAGTGAGAGAAGTGAGGTGCTTGTAGGACATAAGGAGCTAGCAGGTGAGTCACCTACTTGCTTAGCTTAAACTTGCTAGCTAGACGAAGATGAGGCCCAATGTCAAATTCATCCAAGTCTAATTATGGATAAAGTCTGTGTTAAGTGTGTAACTTTAGCCTGTGTTTTAGCATCATAAATGGACTTTATTTTCAGTCCAAGAAGAATATAAAAAGGGCCCAAGTACATCACAACTCACTTGACTATTTGGGCCCAAACTAAGTGAAGAGAAATTAGGAAAATGGGAAGCCAAGGCCCATCAACTTTGAAACCCAATTAGGCCCAAGTAAAAGGGCCAAGCTACTGCATCACCACATTGATAGTATGAAGTTTAAACCACACAAGAAATTCGGCCAAAGGCTCCTTTCAAAAGGCTTACAAGTAGCACCTTTAAGTCATTCTTAACTTTGAAAAAAAAATCAGCTTTGACAAGCTTTCTCTCTACACTTTCTTAACCTTGCAAAGCAGCCACAAGGAGACTTTTAGGATTCTTAGAGAAGGCCTACACCTTGAAGGTAATGGTAAGAAAGTTTACTTATGTGTTTAGTATGGTTTCCTTATGAAAAACAAGAGACTATGTTGGTTATGTTTATGCAGAAATATTTGGACAACATGTGTCCTAAGGATTGCTGTGCACTTCTCTTGTTGATTAAGAGGTTTTTGTCTTTTTGGTTGGCTAGATTATGAAGTAAGACTTATGTTTTTAACAAGGTTTAGTTTGTTAATGATGTTACCAGGCTGTTGCACCACTTTTACAGTCCGCGAAAGTGAGTTCTTGTGTGATATCATAGTTGTGCTTGTAATAGAAACTTGTGGGCTAATTGATTGAGGACTATGGTCTCATGTCCTACACCAATTTTATGGACTAGTTTTATGTGTATATATGGTGGGGACTGTTTGGTTAAAGTTGGAACAAATTTGGAATTGTTGACGTCAAAATGTAGCAAAGGGATGTAATGTTATGTCTCCTATTTGTATGTTGTGTAGAATTGTTATGTGTTGTGCTTTGTGGGCTGTTGTAAGACTATTATGGCACAAAAACTTGGCTGCACATGATATGTATATGAGAATGTGTATTAGAAAATACGATTAGGGGTAGAAAGGTTGAAAGAATTTGCTCGAGTTTATAATTATCCACTTGCTGCCCGTATATTGTTTTTTTACGAGATTGGGCTACCAAGATATTTCTATAGGCTGGTAATGCTAGTTTTATGACCTACTATATTGTAGATAAATATTTGGAGGAAGGGATGGTTATCTCGAGGTAATAGCGAGGTCGTATAGCGAGGTATGTAAGGCTACTTGATTTCATATTACATGCATGAAATCTAGATTCTTCCTTGTCACATAAAGGCACTTACCAACTCCGACACAACTACTAACCGTGTCTCAACTCTTTCATGTGTTCATATTCTCCCATACATAGTCACCTTCAAATTTGCATACATACGTGCATACCAAGTTACATGGGTTTTTGTTGCTAAATAAAGTTCACAAGTTGTTTCAGCTCATACGCATTTCATTATTTATGTAACGCACTCTTTTCATTGTCCTATTGTCTTGTATGATTATCTACATGTCATATGCTACGTATATAGCCCTATAGCTCCAGTTGTGTAATATACTCTTGTTGTTATCATATTTCCTTGTATGATTATTTACATGTCATATGTTGTGTCTACAGTCTTATAGCTCTTATATTATTACCACCAAAAGAATCATCTCAAAAGTAATTGAAAGATAAAGTATATTACCTATTGATGGGTGGTAACCCAAAAGGTGGAAGAATTACCTAGCCAGGGTCGATCCTATCATGGGCGGTAGCCCAAGGGGTTAAAGAAATAGCCTAGCCAGGCCGATCCCAATGTAGATTTACCACTTATCAGCTGGTCATTTGTTTTACATGTTGTGCACAAATTATACAATAAAGGTAAAGTAATAAAAAGAACATAAAGTACATGATCCAAAAGTATAACTAAAGGTGGTCTCTTATCCTACACCAGTGCATACTTTCATTTGATTTGTTACTTCATATAAAGTATTTCTTGCCTTGCATATTTAGTATATTATCTTGTACTAACGTCCCTTACGGGGGACCTGCATCTCATGCTGCAGATACAGGTGGTAGTAGCTCTCCCCAATAGGAGTACAGGATATCCAGCTAATGTTACCAAGCTCCAGGTTGCTTCGGAGCTGTGTGCATGTAGAGCTTATATTTTTGTCTTGTATTGTTAGTCAAGGCGGGGCCTGTCCAAACCCTTATCAGATACTTTTTCTTATCTAGAGGCTTTGTAGACTCTGTAAATTGATGTGTGGTCATGTCTCATACTTTAGACAACATGGCCCCAACGGCTTAGCCATATGCATTTCCTTTTGGATTGTTATTAATGTTTACTTTCTTTAAGGCATGTTGAATACAGAAATCCCTTATAATATGTATAGAAAGCACATGAATACAGGTTGGTTCTCCCGAGCCTTATCAGCAATGGGTACCAGCTCGCCTTAATGGTACTTTGGACGTGATAGAAGTGGTATCAGAGCGGGTTATCCTAGGGAGTCTACAAAGCCGTGTCTGTGTAGAGTCTTGTTTATCCATGTATTGTGCACCTCATTTATAGGCAGGAGGCTACGTGGCATTTAGGAGTTTTTACTTTCTTTTCATTCTTCAGTGCCATAGAGCCAAGTGTAATAGGTGGATTGTGTCTGACCTCTAAATTGTTTTATACAACAAGTATGCCAGATACCAGGGAAAATAAAGGTAAAGGGAAGGAAGTAGAAGTGGTGGTTGGTATACCCAGTCGGGTGAGACAACGAAATAAGGCTCAAGATGAGACTCTAACACAGACATCTCTGACTCCTCTAGCTCCTGATGAACCAAGAAGTACTGAAATTCCCCCCGAACCACCAATTGATACTATAGTGCAGGATATGAGAAATGCAATCCAATTATTGACTCATATAGTTGCTCGCTAAGGTCAAAGATACGAAAGTCCAGTTATAGGTGCAGGTGGTGCGAATAGGGTAGCTGGCACGAGGGTACATGACTTTCTTAATTGGACCCTCCATCCTTTACTAGGTCAGATCCTAATGAAAATCCCTAACACTTTGTTGACTAGATTCAACACACTTTAAATGTTATGCATGTGAGCAATACAGAAGTTGTCGAGTTAGCGACATATAGGTTAAAAGGTGTGGCTATATTGTGCTATGAAGTTTGGAAGCAATCTAAGGATATAAATACACCTCCAACTACTTGGAAAGAGTTCAAGGAGGCATTTATTGACCATTACTTGCAATTAGAGATCTGAAAGGCCCATGCAAATCAGTTCTTGAATCTCCACCAAGAGAATATGAGCGTGAGGGAGTGTAGCCTTTAATTTAATTTCCTGACCACTTATGCTCTTAATGTAGTTGCTAATATGGCAGAGAGAATTCATCGATATGTGGATAGATTGGATTTGTATCTGGTTAGAGACTGTACCGTTGCTTTTTTGAATAAAGATATGGATATAGAAATGTTGTATGGTTTTGTATAGAAACTGGAGGATCAAAGGCAAAGAAGAAAAACACAAGAATTAGTAAGAGGGCAATCGAAGAGGGCATGATCTAAGGGGTAGTTCACACCATCCCAAGAGGACCCTGGTTCTACCGTATCATACATTACCCCACTAGTTGCTGGGAAGCTTAAGCGAACACCCAAATTATTGAACAAACCATTTGAAGTGCCTATACCAACCGATAAATCTATTATGGCTAGAAGGATTTATTATGACTGTGTAGTAACTGTTTGTGATCGTGACACATTACCTGACCTTATTGAGCTTGAAATAGTGGAATTTGATGTTATAATGGGTACGGATTGGTTAGCTTCTTGCTATGAACATAGTGGATTGTCGAACTAAGAGAGTGTACTTCCACTTTCCAAAAGAGGTAGTTATTGAATGGGAAGGCAATGTTGGGGTACCAAAGGGTAAGTTTATCTCTTATTTAGAGAAGTTGAAAGACTTATTGGAGAAGGGTTTTGTAAGACCTAGTGCGTCCCCTTGGGGTGCATCAGTGTTATTTGTACGTAAAAAGGATGGCACCTTGAGAATGTGTATTGATTATCGACAATTGAATAGGGTGATAATTAAGAATAACTACCTTTTCCCCAGGATTGATTGTTTATTTGATCATTTACAGGGTGTCAAATGCTTTTCAAAAATTGATTTGAGATCAGGGTATCACAAAGTGAGGGTGAGGGAGAAAGATATACCTAAGACTGCTTTCAGAACACGCTATGGTCACTTTGAATTTCTTGTTATGTCATTTGGGCTAACGAATGCACCAATAGTTTTTATAGATCTGATGAATAGTGTATTTAAGTCATTCTTAGATGTGTTCATGATAGAATTTATAGATGACATTTCGGTATATTCAAGATCAAAAGAGGACCACGCAAATCACTTACGACAAGTGTTATAGGTTCTTTGTGATCAACATTTTTATGCCAAGTTTTCTAAATGTGAATTTTAGCTAAAATCTATGGCATTCTTGGGTCATATTGTTTCTGATAAGGGAATAAGAGTTGATTCACAAAAGATAGAGGCTGTGAAAGATTAGTTGAGGCCAACGACATCCACGAAAGTTCGAAGCTTTCTAGGGTTGGCAGGTTATTACAGAAGTTTTGTTGAAGATTTTTCTTCTATTTTTTCACCTCTAACAAAGTTAACATATAAGGCAACTAAGTTCCAATGGAATGATGCATGTGAAAGGAGCTTCCAAGAGCTTCCTATAGTACATCTTTAAGCTGAAAGACATAAATTTAAGATAGCAAAGATGGCTAGATCTAATAAAGGATTACGACGTTGATATACTATACCATCAAGGGAAAACAAATGTGGTAGCCGATGCTCTGAGTCATAAGACAATTGTGAATATTAGTTATCAGACCATGGTAAATTAAGGAATGACTAAAGATCTACGTCAACTAGCTAATTTGGGAGTTCACCATCTTGACAGCTCAAAGGAAAGGATTGTTGTGCATAATGATGCAGAGTCTTCATTGGTAATAAAGGTGAAAGAAAAATAGTTCGAGGATCCTATCTTATGATGACTTAAAGACAAGGTAAGTCAAGTTATGATAGAGGGCTTTGGCTTTACAAAAAATAGAGATCTTTATTGCCAAAATAGATTATGTGT
>DF359755.1:4836-22439 GCA_000787875.1 Solanum virginianum
GAGACTTGCATCTGGAGTATTGTGTGATAAGAAGATACCATCTAAACTCAAAGGTAAGTTTTACAGATTGGTGGTTAGACCATCTTTGCTGTATGGGGTAGAGTGTTGGCCAATCAAAAATGTACATGTCCAGAAGATGCATGTTGCAGAGATGAGGATGTTGAGATGGATGTGTGATCATACCAGGAGCGACAAGGTTAGGAATGAGACCATTCGAGAGAAATTAGAGGTGGCCCCGGTGGCTGAGAAGATGAGGGAAGTGAGGCTGCGATGGTTTGGACGTGTGCAAAGAAGGAGTATCGATGCTCCGATTAGGAGGTGCAAGAGGTGGTTTTAGGAGTTACACAGAGGGGTAGAGGTAGACCGAAAAAGTACTCGGGGGAGGTGATTAGACATGATATGGCGAAACTTAGTCTCATTGAAGACATGACCCTAGATAGGAAGAAATGGAGCTCGCGAATTAAAATAGTGGGTGATTAGACATGATATGGCGAAACTTAGTCTCATTGAAGACATGACCCTAGATAGGAAGAAATGGAGGTCGTGAATTAGAATAGTAGGATAATTGGTTAATAGGGTTAGGTAGTCAGGGGGCCTAATAGGNNNAGCCTCTCTACTTCGGTAGTGGTAAGGTCTGCGTACATTCTACCCTCCCCAGACCCCACTTGTGGGATTTCACTGGGTATGTTGTTGTTGTTGTTGATAAGTGTTAATAATCCTAGGATAAAAATATAGTGGCCATTAAATTGACGTTTGGTTGGTCAATCCGGGATAACTTATCCCGTGACTAATAAATAGTACCGGGATAAGTTATCCATCCTCTTGGATGGTATACTAATCCTAGGATAACTTATCCGGGGATAAAAAGGATAAATGACAAACAAACCCTTTTATACCTCATTTTGTATATTTACATTGTTTTTAATATAATATATAATAATATTCACAATCTTTCCTCCTTATTTATTATGATACTTCTTTATATTTTTCTATTGAAAAATTACACTATATGAAACAATTTTTATTGACTAATTCTTATGCTTTTTATATTTTAATTTTTCATATATCCTTTTAACAAACTTAAAAATGGAAGCTCTATTTTTAAATTAAATAAAATGAAATTTTTATTTAAATATACACATAATAATATTTAAGCTAAATAAGATGAAAGATTAATTTTTAAAAATAAATATTGAATGACTATAGTCTTTAGGCGAGACGCACATACGGAGATGGGAATTGATGTAATTATTGTTGCTGTAAATGGAAATGGAAACTAAGGAAGGCAAACATAATACATCAATACATACATAAATTCATTATTCTTTTTGCAAAAATAAATAAATAAATAAATAAATAAAATAAAATAAAGAAAAAAAAGGACTTAAGCTAGCAAAGAAAATACATTAAAAAAAACTAATAAAGTGAAGGGTATTTTTGTAGACAAACAACATATTCTTAAAATTTATGCAACAAACCAAACATTCACTAACAAATCATCTCAGCATAACTTATCCCATCATTACTAATCCCAACATAACTTATCCCTTCATAATGCAAACCTAACAACCCCTTAGTATGGTACCTTTTTTACTCCATTAGAGGAACCTCCAATTCACAATTTACCCATCCAGGCTAATCATTTTTTGGGTGCTGGGTCAAAAGGAGAAACAACAAGCTATAAAGACTAAATAAGCATCTCCAGAAGGGATGAGGGTTTCGGCCAAATAAGTGATTATACGTTCAGAAGGAAAGAAATATGAGCATTTACAAAGGGATAGAGCTTATAACATTAAGTGATTAAACACTCAGAAGTAACTGAAAATTGAGAATCCCTACAATAAGGATGACAACATACTTGCACCCAAGGGCATAGCCTAGTGATCAATAACGAGCAACGAGAACTAGGAGGTCTCAAGTTCCAAGTCCGACAAAAGCAAAAAAAAAACTACATGACTTCTCATCTGCCAAAGCCATAGTAGGCAGATAGATATAAGGTACTTGGTGTAATAGTCGAGGTGCATGCAAGCTGACCTAAACACCACTCCTCATCAAACCAAGAAAAGACATATAAAGGTTGAGTTCTAGTTTGTAAGGCTCAAAAAAAGGACAAACTAAACCCTCACAACATTTAACCTAACCTACTTGTTAGAATAGGAATGGGAATATATAATCCTACTTAGAATAAGAATAGAAATAATTTTTTTTCCAGATTTTTTTTTTTAAAAAAAGAATAGGAATAATATATAGTATCTTACTTGGTAAAGGATTGTATTATAGTATCTATAAATAGGTCTCTATGTAATAATGTTAATGAGCAATTCAATAATATTTTTCTCCTATATTTCTCACATGGTATCAAAGCATTGGCTTCTGGTCAGAAACATACAATTTTTTACCAGATTTGATCGTTGGAATTAGGGATCCGGCGAGTTTCCGACAAAATCTGGATTTTTTCGACAACTAAATCTTTGTAATAAGTGTTTCTTGCTATTTTCAAGACAAATTTCAAACAATGCCTTTGTGATGTTTTTGGTTTCAAAAATATGGGAATTCGAAGCTAAGCCCTATGATCACTTCAGAACCATTAATGGGAAGTTCAAACCATTTAGCTTGGGATTCTTCGGTTGAGTTATGGTGCAAGAGTTAAGGTGTTCAAGATCACTTAGCGAATAATGTGTATGGAGGTAAATGAAAAAGTAAAGACTAGTGAGGAAGATGTAGAAATCAAAGCACAACGGGAGAAAGTGGATGCTCAATTATGTAGTCTCCTATGACGCTCTATTTATTCCAAGTTGATGCCCTTGCTCTGCCCATTTTAAACATGTTATATAGTTTAAGAAACGACACGTGCTCTATACACTAACGACATACTTCGAGTTTATGATGTAATATCTCAAATGACCAACTCAAGAAACCTAAATTCGATATGTCTACCTACTTGGGATAGGTATAGGCAGTCATGGAGGACTTTGAAACATTGATGCTAGTTATTAAAAACGTGGAAAGCCAAGAGCACAAGCAAATGTTGTTTCTTAGTCCTTACACTTGTTGGACTTCCTCCTGAACATGATTCTGAACGTGATCAGAAATTAGCTAGTCCTACAATCCCTACAATTAGGGGTGTTCATGGGCCGGTTTGGATCGGTTATTGGTCAAAATCAAAACCAGACCAACATAATTCAATTTTTAAATTCTCAAAACCAACCCAACCCAATTATAATATACATTTATCGGTTTTGTTGTTATCAGTTTCGGTTTGGTCTAGTTCGGTTGTTCGGTTATTAACCATACACAAAAATAAAAGCAATGATACCTTTAAAATAGATAAACAGTGACAACAATCCATTCAAAATGAAAAATTGTTAGAATGACTGATATTGTTGAACTTTCAATCATTAAATTTACTGCGAGAAAAGTTTTAACATTCACTATTTTGGCATAGAAGGAAGAGATAATAGTGACATTCTAGTCCCAACAAGAATTGTCACAAACATTCATATACATGAAATCAATAAGATAAATTGTTCTCATCTTGAATTTTTATGCTTTCATAAGTAGATTAAATAATAAATTTTTTTTTAATAAATAATGTATTATGTATAAAATATATTAATATAATTTATTGGTTCGTTTGGTTATTTCTTCAATTTTTCCTAACAAACCAAACCCAAACCAAACACTATCGATTTTTGAAAAACTAAAACCATACCAAATCAAACCCAAATAAAATTGGTTTATTTGATCAATTTGGTTCGGTTCTTCGGTTTGGCCTCAAACTATTGACAAACGAACATATACTATGGAGAATCGACGAGGAGGTCATTTTGGAAGATCCCGGTCCAAGTGTAATTATTGTCATAAGCTTGGACGCACTCACGACATATGTCATACTTTGCAAGGTCCACCCCAATTATGATCCTACTGCTATAAAGGAATATAATGAGTCCCTTCGAAATCGTGCAAGTAAGCAAACATATCTACAAGTAGCATCTATTGCTCAGCTTAATGACCCTGTTGCTTAGCCTAATCAATCAAACAATAATGTTCATATTGGTCGAGCAGAATATGATGGGTTCCTTCCATATCAGGCAAGCAAATGCTTCCACAAGTAGCCTCCTCTAGCAACCAATTGCACTTCAAAAAGGTATAAGATCCACTCAAAATGTTAACTTACATTATACTTCCTTGAGTTGCTATCGTCTCTCGTCACAACATTATGCTTTTGCGTCATCTTTGTCTTTTATTTCCATTCCTAAGACTACAAGTGAAGCACTTTCATTCTGGATGGAGACAGACTATGACTGATGAGATGTCTGCTTTACATACGAATAGTACTTGGGAGCTTATCTCCCTTCCTACAAGTAAATCTACTGTTGGATCTTAGGTTTATAAAGTTAAAATTGGTCCAGAAGATTAGGTTGATCAGCTTAAAGCTCGCCTTGCTGCCAAGGGGTATACTCAAATATTTGGGCTCAATTATAGTGATACTTTCGATCCTGTGGCTAAAATAGCATCTGTGTTTTCTATCTACGATTGTCGTTTATCATTGGCCTCTTCATCAGTTGGATATTAAGAATGTTATTCTTTATGATGATCTTGCAGAAGAAGTCTACATAGAGCAACCACCTAGTTTTGTTGGTCAGTGAGAGTCTAGTAGCTTTGTATGTCAATTACGCCAGTCATTTTATGGTCTAAAACAGTCTCCACAAGCCTGGTTTGGAAAGTTTAGCACAATAGTTCAAGAGTTTGGCATAACTCATAGTGAGGCTGATCACTCTGTGTTTTATTGGCATTCTGCACCTAATAGGTGTATTTATTTGGTTGTATGTTGATGATATTGTTATCACTGGCAATGATCAAGATGGTATCATTAATTTGAAGCAACATCTCTTTAAGCATTTCCAGACTAAACATCCGGCAAGTTTAAGTATTTTTTAGGCATTGGGGTTGCTCAATCTAGATTAGGTAATTGTTTTTTCTCAACGCAAGTATGCCTTAGACATTCTTGAAGATAGGAATGATGGGATGTAGATCCATGACACTCCTATGGATCCAAATATTAAACTCCTTCCGGGATTAGGGGAGCCACTCAGTAATCTTGAAAGATATAGACGGCTAGTTGGAAAGTTCAATTATCTCATAATGACTAGACTTGATATCTCTTTTGATGTGAGTGTTGTAAGTCAATTTATGACGACCTTGTGCTAGTCATTGGGATGTAGTTGTTCGTATTCTGCAGTATATAAAGTCAGTTCATAGTAAAGGACTACTTTTCGAGGATCAAGACCATGAGTGTTTCACTGGATATACAGACATTGATTGGGCAAGAACACTCTCTGATAGACGTTTACATCCAGATATTGTGTTTTAGTATGAGGTAATTTGGTTTCATGGAAGAGTAAGAAATAGAATGTGGTTGCTCGATCTAGTGCTGAAGCATAATATCGAGCAACGGCTGCAGCAACTTGTGAGCTAGTTTGCATCAAACAGTTGTTGAGAGAGCTAAAATTTGGCGAAAATGGTCAGATGGAACATGTGTGTGATAACCAAGTGGCCCTTCTTATCACATCAAATCTAGTGCTTCATGAAAGGACAAAACATATTGAGATTGATTCACTTTGTTAGAGAAAAGATACTCACAAAAGATATTGTTACAAACTTTTATGAAGTAAAATGATCAGCTTGCAAATATCTTCACCAAGTCCATCACCAACCCTCGTATTAATTACATTTGTAACAAGCCAGGTGCATATGATTTGTACACACCAGCTTGATGGGGTGTGTTAGAATAGGAATAGGAATAATATATAATATCCTACTAGTAAAAGATTATATTAATTACATTTGGATGAGATTCATTTGTCCATCATCTTTTATTTCTTTTGCATTTTGATGGTACAGTAGACTAGAAGTTAACAAACTCGCGGACTATAATTAAACGTCAAAATGTACAATTAGAATGTTTCATCATGCTATTTACATTTACAGAAAAAACAAGTAACTGTCAAAACTAAATCATGGTTGCCCCTGTGGCAAGGGACAAATGAAGGAATGGGGAGCAATGAGACATTCAGCAATACCTGAACATCTGTGCACTCATAAACAGGCCTCTTCCTGGCCAGATAACTTTCTCCCACCAGCTTTGCATGGTAAGGACTTAAGCGAGCGTATAACTCCTTTTGCTGCGGAAGTTGTGGTACAGTTGGTGACTTCACCTGATTTTCAACGTAATGCACAGGAAAAAGATATCCCTCTTAGAAAACTTTATAGCAAGCAACAATAAAATTCACAAGAACATGCAGTACTCAGTAATGAAGTGAGAACAAAAACTAAGAAGACAGTTTGCTGGAGTGCCATACAAATGGTTATTTTCAGCTCATGCAATAGAAATAACCAGTTCACAAACCTGGTTCTTGTTTGCATCTACAAGGATGGCATTTGTTAACTTTGACTGAACCTCAGAGGTCTTATTCTTCACGCCTACCTACTCAAAGGTAAGGGAAAAAAATAATATAAGTTCATGCACCAGAAATTGCCCTAGTGACCTAAGAATAAATTTATCAAAAAATAAGACACCACATTATCATAGAAATCATTCAAAATAGGACAAACAATTTAATTAATTGGCGACACAATACCAGGAAAGATAGATACGTTTTGAGAATATGTAGGAAACAATACAATGGTTCCATTGTACAAGAACAAAGGGGATATTCAAAACTGTAACAATTATAGGGGTATCAAGTTGCTAAGTCACACGATGAAGGTCTGGGAGAGAGTGGTGGAGATGAGGGGCAGAAGAGTAGATGGAGAATCAGTTTGGATTCATGCCAGGGCGGTCGACTACTGAAGCAATTCATCTTGTTCAGAGATTAGTGGAGAAATATAGGAAAAGAAAGGAGGACCTTCATATGATGTTTATTGATCTCCAGAAGGCCTATGATAAGGTTCCAAGGGATGTCCTATGGAGGTGTCTAGAGGTGAAAGGTGTTCCAATGGCATATATCAGGGCAACTAAAGACATGTACGACGGAGCCAAAACTCGGGTAAGAATGGTGGGAGGAGACTTAAGAGTATTTTCTTGTTGAGATAGGACTCCATCAAGGATCTGTGTTGAGCCCTTTCCTGTTTGCCTTGGTGATGGATGAGCTGACACGATCTATCCAAGAGGAGGTTCCGTGGTGAATGCTATTTGCAGATGACATAGTCCTGATTGATGAGACTCAGACTAAAGTTAATGATAAATTGGAGGCTTGGAGACACGCCCTGGAGTCCAAGGGATTCAAACTGAGTAGGACCAAAACAGAATACTTGGAGTGCAAATTCAGTGTTGTAGAGTGATAAGATTAGGAATGAGACCATTCGGGAGAAGCTATAGGTGGCCTCTGTGGCTGATGAGATGAGGGAAGCGAGACTGCGATGGTTTGAACATGTGCAGAGGAGGAGTACAAATGCTCCTGGTAGGGGGTGCGAGAGATTGATTTTGGGAGCTACACGGAGGGGTAGGGTAGACTGAAGAAGTATTGGGGGGAGGTGATCAGACAGGATATGGCGAAACTTGATCTCACCGAGGACATAACCTTAGATAGAAAGTAATGGAGATCGCAAATTAGAGTAGC
Source organism: Solanum virginianum (assembly GCA_000787875.1). Lineage (NCBI taxonomy): Eukaryota > Viridiplantae > Streptophyta > Magnoliopsida > Solanales > Solanaceae > Solanum > Solanum virginianum. The sequence goes on from DF359755.1 coordinate 12,459, forward strand.
AGGCTAATTGGTTGATAGGGTTAGGTGGATGTCTGGCCTAGGGGTATAGTAGGGTAGGAGCAGTAGTCGTGTTTTATATCATGTGTTGTCATTACATGTCGTATGTGTGTTAATTTTATCGTATTTACATACTGTTATGTGCTTTTTGTTATTAGTCGCCCTTTCTATTCTCTTTACTTTCCTTTTTGTCATATCTAGTTGATTTTGCTTATGGGATTTTTAGACGAGGGTTTCCAGGAAACCACCTCTCTACTTCTATGAGGTAGTGGTAAGGTCTGCGTACATTCTACCTTCCCCAGACCCCACTTGTGGGATTCCACTGGGTATGTTGTTGTTGTTGTAGGAAACAATACATTGTCACAGATGAGATCAACTAAATACAGGAAAAACATATTGAATGATTCCCTAATAATGCAATATATCTAAGAAAAAGCTGGCAAAATGATATCATGGAACATGATATAACAAGATAATCAAGAAAACATTTCATCACCGATGACTACAGCATCTACCAACCCCTCATTCAAGTATGATCATTTCATGATTAGCCTCATCTAACTTCCAACAGAATCTCTTTGCTTATACATTTCTTTGGAGCCAATTATGGAAGACAAAAAATCCTAAGACATGGATATACTCACTATATAAGGAACAGGTGCATCCAGAAAATCCAGCATGTCGTTAGGCAAAACCTGCACAATTCACACGTCAAGAAAGTCGGATAAATTATAAACAAAGTAGATCTGTTCCCTGAGGAAAACAATCATTGTCAACTGGAAGTTACCGGCATCAACAAGCTTTGCCACTGATAAGGACGAATCAAAGGGATAATGGACAGAATGCACGCAGACAATATTCCCTGCAATTAACAATTAAGTAACTAAAAGTTAAAGTATGCATCAAAATTTTAGGGCTTTCAAAGATACCAGCTTCAAAAACCATGCTAATAATAAGGGAATGTGGATCTAGACAGAAGTCTTCACCAAACATGTTACATGTATGGGGAAGATAAAATCAATCTTTGCAACAATAAACTATGCTGACTAGGCAGAACAGACCAATCAAGAAAGCATTCAGTATGTGAAATAAAAGCAGACCCTTCGGGGTGGCCCAGTGGTTTGGGCTTGAGACTTTGATGTTGGAGGTCTCAAGTTCGAAAGCCCTTGTCAGTGAAAGCAAGGGGTTTACCTTCTGGCTTGAGCTTGTTGGTTTGCGAGCTATTGCATAGGAGCGGGCGTTTACCATATGCGCCCCCAAAGGTAGCAGCTGTGGGTTCCCCTTGTCATTTAAATAAATTAAAAAAAACAGTACTCCTATGATGCCAAACCTAACTGAATCTATACTGCAGAAAAGATGAGGCAACTGATACTTACCAAATTTGAACAAACCACTACAATTTGCTTCTCCAGTAAAGCACACGCAAACAGTGTCAGCACCTATACAATGCGAGTAGGAACATTACTGTCAAAAGACTCTGATGAGCATGTTAAAACCAGTATAGCAAGACCACTGGTCAAGTGTGTCAAAAACTTTGACTAGCATGCAAGAATGTTCATAGACAACATTGAAAGATTAAATAGACTTAAGCATACAGCTAGATATAGGAGGGTGAATGAATTGACTGTTCCAATACTCGACGCGAAATACATTGGCGATATTAGGTAAATCAAAACTTTATCGAGCTTGAGCAATTCCCCAAAATCCAGAAAATAAACCTATCCCCCATTCTATTGGTAAGAAATATGTTTTCTCTTAACCTTCCTTTCCATTATAAGCAATCCATGCAGTAATGGGGAGGCCTCTGCAAGAAGTTTTCTACCATAGTAGCTCAGAAATAGGACAATATTAATACAAATGATTACTTTTTAAGGACAGAAAAAAAGAAAACCATCATGTCATAACAAATAAAAATTAGTCATTCTACCCTTTTAGCATTATTTCATTAATATTCTGGTAACTTTGTGTTCATGCTACAAGCCAGAGTTCTGTAGTGGTTTTCCACTTCAAACCCATTACAGGAAGTCAAAGATTGGAGCATAGCATACACATTCCTGTTACATTTTTCTCTTTAAATCAGAATGTCCCTATTCAATGACAAAAGTTAATGTGGATAACATAAACTAATCTGGCATTACACTTCTCTATACGAAATTTGGTGACAAAGAGGCCATCATTTTGGACAAACGTCAAAAAGCTTTATACTAGTCTCGGAACACTTGTCACTTATTATACACAGTAGACAAATTAGTAAGTCAATCATTCAACTGAATGGTTATATTTAGGTTGTATAGATGACCAGTATAACCACGCACATGCTCAAGCCGCAATGAGCCACATAAGCATGCAACAGCCCAAACTGACAATGCAGTTGCTTCCTCTTCCACCATGAATGCATTGTGAGCCTGTATTATGGAAACCAAATTAACATAAGCTGATAATGCATAGGAAACCAATATTGGAAGGCACAGCTAGCTGGATAAACCATTTCTCAACCATAAAACATGACATCTCTCAGCCCAACCCTCTACTTCACTCTTCAATGATGAAAATATAATAAAACCAGGAATTGCCAAAAATAAAAAAAAGAAGAATGTACCTCGGCTAATTCCAAACTTGTACGGCATGATTTTAAGTCAATCGTTGATCCAGCAACATGTAGAAGTGCTTCATCGGGTCTATAATATTCTAAAGGATGAAGGTGATCCAGAGGATGGAACTTAATTGTTGAGCCCCTTGCAGGACATTTTAGATGGTAATATTCGCATAGTATCTGCAAAGATCCATGATTATTGGCCTGGAAAGTGAAGGGGAACGAAGAGGTCAGAGAAAACCTAGATAACACACTAATGAAAAGCCATAACTTGAAATTTTTAACTGGATATGTGTCAAATAAGATTCAAACCTTTGCCCATTCAACTATATCACTATGCTGGCTTGAATCATCTTGACCAGAAAAGGATGCTTCCTCAGTTTCGGTTTCATCAAAATCACTTCTAAAATGTCTATCTTCGCTAGGAGAGCCCTGGATGCTGTATCCAAAACGAAGCACTTCATAGAGGTAGGATTTGCCAATAATCGGTAAGATGTTCTCACAATATTTTGGACAGAACAGATATAATGCAGAGCAAGAGGGTCACAAATTTACAAGACACATCAGAAAGGAAAAAAAATGTACAAAAAGGCAATAGGAAGTAATATACCTAGAGGAAGATTCAGAGCTTTCGCACTGATGATATCTTAGAAGTGGCAAAACAGCACTTGGTACATCCTTTTCTACCAGTTGTTTGTTATCATCAGTGGAATTATCAAAAGCTTTAGGGAGTTGCTTCCCAAATATAAATTCTTTATTAGCTAAATCTATATCCTTATCAACCACACATGCCTTGTTATCACTTCCATCCTTCTTTAGGAGTACGTCCCCTTCTGCAACACTATACTCCAGCTGAGATTTGTCACCCACGATTCCACTAATTGCGGAATCAGCAGGGCTTGGATGGGGGCTTTCTACAGTGCCATTCAGGACGTGAGTAGCTGTTTCTTCCAATAATCTGCTGGGAGGATTTTCTTCCAAATTTTCTTCCTTATCGTCAATCATAAGTGAATCAAAATCAAGATCACTAACTTGCTTTGTCAACCGCTCCAACCTTTCTTCAGTGAAAATGCTAGAAAAAAGACAAAAAAACAGCATCAGTAGGCACTACCAACAGAGAAATAATAAGACTTGCAAAGAATCTCCTAAAGTTAAACCATACATTTTGCCTATTCTGCACATATATAGAGTATAAACTAATAATAGCAAGCACCGGAAGCTGGTATACTGTTACTTCTTGCTCATGATCATTACTACAAGCAAATGTGAATGTACAAGCACCTAAGCAGTACTTCATTCATAGACTTTCTCAAGAGTTCTCTTTTATTAAGTTCTCAAAACAATGGTCAAAGAGCTGAAATCCACTAATTGTATTATGTTTCTGATTCCTTTAAGTATCTGAGTAAAAAGGACAGCCCTGTGCACTAAGATCCCACTATGTGCAGGGTCCAGGGAGGGCCGCACTACAAGGGTCGATTGTATGCAGCCTTATCCCTGCATTTCTGCTAAACGCTGTATCTAAGTAGCCAAACAACATACTGTTGAACTATTTAAGAAGTTGGTCAAATGTTTGATTTGATACAGCAAAGCCTAATTCCAGATGAATTTCAGCTGAAAAATTAGCCAACATTTTATTCTTCTTCAAGATCACCTTACTCTCCCTCCGCTTGTCGTTTATCTGAAATGTTGACAATCTTTGTACATGCTGGCAACCTCTAATAAAATTCATAAGAAATGAGAAGGATATAAAGTTCATCATTTCTTCTAGAAAGCTGATAGGAAGTACATCACCGTGCAAGAGAAACTTTGCAAGGTATCAACAAATTCAGTAGCTATCCCATTGTTAATAGACACATTGATCTTGCCTATATTGCAAGGGAGGTGTGGGGGTCGGGATTTTCTTCAAATAAACACTATCAATAAATAGATCTCCCAATTTAACCACACAATAAAAGCATCCAGGTAATTGAACACCAAGGGGCTTTTGTTCAACAAGATTCCCTAAATTAGGCCCATCAAATTTTAACCACCACCAAAAGATCTGGCAATACAGAAATTCAATTGGAAGCGAAACGAACCTATGTAATACACCAAAGTGAAGATCAAAAAATGGAAGTCTGGAAAGAATGCAATAACAGCGGCGTGTTGTTAAAATTTGACGGCTAATACCCAAGCTGGTATGTTGTCCATCTGAAATCACGGAAAGCAATCCAGAGGGTTTCTGAACCATTTCCTCAACTAAAACACAGCAACCGTATAGAGTTGAATTATCAGCAACCTATATCAAGAAAACTTAAGTTAAAATACATACTCCAACTGGTCAGCACCAATTCCTTTATCTAATTGCTCCTATCTTTATACAGTAGGATGAGGAAAGGGGCAGAAAAAGACTGTTTATAAAACAAAGATGGCACATCTATGCACAGAGTAGACATAGAAGTTGGCAGCTAATTCTTACTCGATGTTATTGATCAAAAAAAAGAGTCACGTAATGTTGGTGATAAATATATAGGCTACACCTGAAATCGTAAGGCACTTTTTACATTGCATTCTCAAAAACACTGCATATACCTACAGATTACATGAACCTATTTAACAATAAAAAGGAAACTACTAAAACCAAAAAAATCAAAAAGTTGTATAATTTAATAACATTGTTGTAGATAGAAAATGAAATCTAAAACAGTTCCATGTGCAAATTAATGCCATGCTCAATAACAAAAGAAAACCAATTACAAATTGACTGGTCAGAGACATGGTCATATGACGTCATAATGCAAGGCAGATATCGCATATATGGAATCAGAATGTCCGACGAGATACCTGAAGCCGGAACACAAAGGACAGATCATTTTGTTTAAGGTGTTCCTGGAAAAGTAGCAGCACATTAACATGGATATCTGAATACAGTAAACGTTGTCTTACACCACAAAACCAAATTTGCTAATCAAAACACTGAAGTTAGGTTGATAAATATCAGACAGATGACAAAAGACTTACAAATATATAATTGTCTTTCTACTGGGAAAAAAACCAATGGGACAGAAAAGTAATTTCTTTGATGTTATTATGTTATTCTCTTCGTATGGGAAAAATAAACTTCTTTTAAACAGGCAATACACTATCAGGAAATCATTGGAGGAGTTATATGTTCATCTCAGGGTTATTTTTGGGAAGCAGGACAGTTATTTGATACCATAGGCAAAGAAAAAGAGAATTCGTCCCAGGTATCATCGATGAAGTTACTGATAGTTGCAAGTACACCAACTAGCAGATAATAAAGTATGCCTTCATTAATTCTTAAATCTTGTGTTTAGAAGAAGCCTAAATCTGATCCAAGAACAGAACCCACAGAAATATGGCCTAGTAATGGAACCTAGAAGATACAGCTTCTTCAAGTTCAGAATAGCCACTGCATAGACACATACAAGCTTAAAAAAGTTTCTGGAAAGGATATCCTTGCACCTGCATTAAGCCTTCAGTTGTTCCTCTACGAGTATCTAATTGTCAAATAACATATTAAGCCACTTCTTTTTGTTTGAGAGAGTATTTTAATCAGCTTCTTCTTGGGAGTAAACTTCTCTACAGTTTGGCTTTTCTTATGGGAATTTGATTGCAATTATCACTTCGGAGGTCATTATAGAAAGGAAGCATCAATACCTGACCCAGAAGTATTTCGTTTAACTCACTCATTGATGGAGTTCTCTCAACAGCATGAACCTATAGCCAGATGCACCATTTTTGAACCATCAGAAAAGATCCACTGCAAGTATGACTGAATCAAGAAGGTAGAGATGCAATAGGAGAGAATATTCCTTTAGCCTGGCTTAAAATACATTCCAAGTTCAAGCTATAATTAATTGTATCTTTGTTTTCCCTTGATACAGAAAGGAGAATGCCTCACTTAGTCGCTTGTATCTTATATCAACTAGTCCTTTTCTTTCTGTTTCTTTCTCTTACCTAAGGTTGGAACAGGTAAATGTAAATTGCAAGATGCATAACCCATCACCTATAATATTTTGCATGCTTCAAACCAAAAGTTTTTTGCTTTCTACATCTAACTCTTCACAGAAGTTCAGCAAATGCAATCACATTTGAAACTTGAAACACTTCAAAATAAATCTCTCCTATATCTAAACATTACAGGGGAAACTACCTAAAACTCCACAACACCATCAGATATACATGTCAAATAAAAGGGGAAAGGGGGCTGATAGGGATAACCCAACCTCTACTCCTGCTGGAAAGCAGAATGAGAGAAGATCCTTGTATTTCAGTGGCAATTGTTTTTCTGGAGGGTAAGCGAACAAGACCTGAAACCCAAAGATGTAACATCATCTTTTAGTTCGTGAAAATTATACAATTCTAACTCCATGCAAATTAAATCCTGAAAGAATCAACACCTGAGGCTCAAGGTTAGGTTCCACGCGTGATTGACTTTGACTACCAAGTGCGCTTCTAAATCTCCCTGGACCATCTAGCTTTCTTGAAAAATAAAGCCTTTGAAGTGCTTGAATATCACAATTAGGATGTAGTCCAACAACCACCATGCTCTCAAAAAGCCTTGATGGCTCTTTCCAAACCCGATGATCCTACAAGCTTACATACTATAATTATCCAACAAAACGAAAAGAACTCTCCCCTCACAGTATAAATTGAAAACTTCATTTAACCATCAAATACAGGAGTTTAATGTCAATAATTCACCATAATCAAAACTTCAAGCTGGAATTAGTAATTAATTTGGAAAAAATTACAGGAATATTAGTATTTCGAGCAACTGCTATTAAAACCAGAATTAGATTGTGAGGGAAACTTCAAATAGATAATTTAATTTCCTGCATTTTAGCATATAGCAGAAAGCTCCAAGGCAAGGCATATAGCATACCAGGGATTGCAACTGAAACCTAGCCCACTGACGCTTTTGGCTAGTTAGTATTTCCGGGTTGTAGGCTCCACTCTTAACTTCAGGAGGACTGGATAAGCCTTTCATTAATCTAGTTACCTGACACTGAAATTTCTGAAGCTGACTACCACTATCATCTTTAGATGAATATACCACAGAAGGTCGTGGCGACCTAACGGCAGCTGCAGCAGCAGCAACAGCTCTTGCAACGTCTTCCGTTGTTTGAAAAAAGGATGCACCCCAACCAGGGCTACCTGACTCTTCAATTTTCTCCATCTTCTCTCTTTTACAAAGTAAAGCAAAATTAAACTCAGAGGATGTCAATAATAAAAGCTAAAGAATATTACCCATTTCAAATTTCACCACCATCTGCATCCTAACAAGGAGAATAGCAGCTTTTTCTTTTATATTTTTTTCATTTTTATATGTAAGGAGAAGAACTGTTCACTTTTTACAAGAAAATTCCAAGTCCATGGTAAAAATCTACCGAATAAGCAAGCAGTTGAAAAATAAATTAGTATGATATCCTTTACTATTCCTTCTGATAATGATATAGCTATGTATCATCAAAACAATGGGAAATCATTTATAAAATGTCAACATAAAATTTGCAAATAATTTGTAGCACCAGCAGTCGGAAAATAAATTCCTTGGCAGAAAAAAAACCCATACTTTTTCACAGTATGGATCATAAAAGCTTTCATATGGACTAATCACAAATTACTTTGGTCAAGTCCTTTTAAGTATGCGCATCAATCTCCAGTTCTACTTCTGATTAATCAAGAACCAAATCTGTAAAGCAATTGTAAGTAGCTGAAAAAGGCACACAAAGTTGCCACTTGTGCGAACTAAAAATGCTAAGTTAAGGTGCAAAAGATCCCAACTTTTCACCAATAGTCAACATGTAAAGCCCTATAACATACCCAAATCCTTTAACAATCCAAATCAAACAAAAAAGAGGACACAAGATGTAAACATCACCTATATCATAATCAAGAAGAAAATGAAAAATAGATAGAAAAATAAAGAAAAAAGTCTTACCTTTAACTTTATCGTCAAATTGGGAAACGTGAAGAGAAAGAGTGATTTTGGGTTTCTATCAGATAAAAGGAAATAGATATTTAGAGTTCAATCAAGCGGCCACGACCCAAAAGAGAGACTATTATAATCTTTGATGTTCAGATTCTGTGAAAATGAAGAAACCCCCAAAGAGAAAAAGGTGTAAGAAAGAAGAAGCATGTATATATTTAATTAAGATTAATTATTATTATTATTATACTACTTTAGTTATTAATTTATTTATTAAAGATTTTCTGAGGAAAATACTAGGATTATACTTTATTGAAAAATAAAAATAAGTGAACCCTCGTGTATGACGAAATGATACAATGACATGAGGACCATCGTTTTCTGTTTAACCACTGTTTGTTTAGTAGATATTGATTAGATTTAATTATTTTGGACTTCGTCTTTTTGACACACTAATAATTTCTTTTTGGGGTTAGGGCCCTGTGGGGGTTGGTGGCAGCTTAGAATTATTTGACTTTGGGGATGTCTAATTGTGTACAAGAATCTTATCTTTTAAGTTCTTTTCACTTTATATCCTTCAAGTGAAGTCATAATTAGATTATTTTTAAAGTTTTGCACTACATGGTGTGTTGTCGGGGAGAAATGAAATTTTATTTTTTATCTCACCAATGGACATATGTTTTGATATAAAAAAATTACATAATACCGTAAATATGTGTTATGTATTTAATTTAGGGATGATAATGGGTCCGGGCGGGATAGGATGGGTTGAGATCAATTCATAAATTTTTTAACCCGTCCCGCCTTATATGATTATTTTTTTCATTTTTAACCCGTCTTGCCTCGCCCCACATAAACCCCCCTCTCTCCGCTAAATTTTTAAGTTCTTTTATTTTTTTAATTGAATTTAATATAAAAAATAAAAATTCGTAATCTTTTTTAATTTTTTGCTAATTAACATCTCAACAACTAATTAACTATTTTTAGTTGACATTTCAACAATTAACAATTTACCGGACATATCTAATTTAAATTTTAGAAAAAAATAAAATTAAAGTCAATATTTAATATAAAAAGTTTATATCTTTGATTTTTATTAATTACAAAAATTTAATTTCTTCGAATTTCTATTTGATTTTTTAAACCCGCAACCCGTCCGGCCCCGTATTAGTTTCAAAAATAGCTATGTTATTAATTACAAAAATTTAATTTTCTTTGAATTCCTATTTGGCTCTTTCAATCCGCAACCCGCCCCTATCCCACATTAGTCTTAAAAATAGATACTTCAACTCCCCCCGTCTCACATAACTTTAAACCCGCTCCGCCCCACCCCACATAGCTCCGCCCCATTGCCATCCCTATTTATTATAAATAACTATAATTAAAAAAAATAAAATTATATCAACTATATTTTACTTTTCCTAGCATCTATCTACTCTATCTTTCTTTCAATCTA
>DF359755.1:22519-37282 GCA_000787875.1 Solanum virginianum
TTCAATCTAGCTCGCCTATTTCTTCTCTTTCTATGATCTCGTCCACACTCCCTCTCTCTCCTTTTTTTAGGTTCTTTTTTGTATTTTATTGTGTGCCTGTATCAATTGTATATTTATTTTTTCTCGTGCTCACCCTCTATAGCCATTTTTATTTATTTTATTTTGTATGTTTGTATCGATTGTAGATTGTTCTCGTTTTATCTCTTCCTCTTCCTTTATAGCCTTTTTTTCATTTATTTCACTTTATGTGTTTGCGTCATTGTATTTGTTCTTTCTTTTTGTCTCCCACTGTCACTAACTCTCTTTTTTAAGCCTCTTTTCATATAATTTTTTTTGTGTTTATATTAACTACTAGAATCACAACACATGTGTTGACGTGATTCTTTAGACATATCAATATATAATAAATGTTCATGAAAAGTCTATATGACCACACTTCATATCATATTTATTTCATCTATAAGGAAAGACGTCAGATATTAAACAAGTAAGAAATATACTAGTTGATATAGAATTTGTGTGTGATGTGCATGTTCAAATACTTGAATACCTATAAAAAATGAGAATCCCTCGGGTAAAAAGTAAAATTACTAAAATGCTTGTCTGAAATCTCGTTTAGTAAATTGCAACTAAAAATGGGTTATATAGCCTTCTTTTCAGGTCATTTTGTATTTAATGTTAGATATATCAACTTTTGTATTTAATTTGGAGTTTTAGATAAAGAACAATAATCAAGTTGAGGCTTTGGATTCAAAAGCCAATGCAAAAGTATTTTTTTTTTATCTCATTCTTGAATAGGTACTACTTTATATTTTTAGCTAGATAGAATTGGATTTGGAAGTCTTTGTTTGTTGTTGTCATCTCATTTCATTAATTAGGATGTTCACATTGACTTTTTGCCCGCGAATAAATTAATACGATGACGAGATTTGCATATTATTGTGTCAATGATAAGTTCACCTAAATTGCTAGTGATTGAATGATATACCTTATCGAGAAATTTTACATCTGCTAATTAGCTAAGGTGCAATAATATGACATAGTCATGAATCACATCATATATATCAATAAATACATAACATAATAAAACCCCATAAGTTTAGTCTTTTTATTTGAAATCATTGCATCAAGTTACTAAGTTTGTGACTGACTTAACTTGTACATATATTAAGGATCATTAATCAAATAACACTATAGAATGCATAGTTTAGTTAGTACTAAGTAAAAGCTATTAATTCTTCTTTTATTTTTATTTTGTTTAGTGGAATCGCTCTGATATTTGCTGCATTATTTGTTTGTAGACTCTTTCTTAATATCTAGAGTGGCTTGTCTTCTTCAACATTTGCCCTCAGAGCTAACCATTTAACCTCATCTATTTCTTCTGGTAATAAATATCTTCTAAATTTATCAACTTTCTTCTCCATCTATACAAGGAATGTATATTCTTTATCTTTAATTTACACCAACTTGCGTTAGTACTTGAATTTTTCTTGTTGCATCATTTTTAAAGTTAAAATTGCAAAATTCACAGCGTGAAGTAAATATATTTTTTCTCTATAAATATATGCATTAGTAATCATTTATATCATTATATACTGAATGGTCTAACATTCTTAGTGATAGATTTGATGTACTAATGGATGTTGCAACTCAAAGGATGTATCGATGGATGTTGCAACCTAAAGGATTGAGCAGCGTCAAAAAGTATCACACTGTCAAGCCCCTCTTCATCACAAATTTCCATCTTTGTGCGGTATCCGAAGTCATTTTCTCAATTTAGGATTCATTTGATTATTAACTATAGAGTGATAAAACATTAAATTTGAACTCATTGCCTCAAATCGACATTATCTTTGTTACAGTTGCGCAATTTGCAGAATTTCTTGTCACATTTATTTTTTTAAGTATTTTGCGCATGATGAATACCATGGTCCAACATAATTTTCAAAACATGATTGGAAGGATGCTTCATATTTTTCGCACTTACAAAATTTACATTTACACAATTCAACGAAGCATATAATCACTTACATGCACAGTCAAATACGTATTCAATTATTTTTTAATGTTGCAGTCAAACTCAAAAATTATAATACATCTCATTTGCTTGAACACTATATATTTAACACAAGGAGCGCTCCCAAAATCTGTTGACATAATCAACTTATGAATCCTCTTCAGTTCTTTTATGATCTTGCATCCTTAGTAGAAGAGGTCTTTAGAGAGCTAGGCATCACTCAACTCTATGCAAATTTATCTGCTTATACTTGAATAGTTGATTAATCTAAACAACATATGAAAGAGAAAGAATCAAAGATAACGCAAGTTAACTAAAATATTTCACCAAATTAATCACATACTTGACATAAATTGAATGTCATTTTACTCGCACCAATAGCTCCTTTAAGTAGGCAATAATATAGATAAATGGAATGCAAAATTGATTGCTACAAAGGATGACAAAAAGAAATTTCAAAAATTTATCGGTTATGACCAATGCTGCAAAATTTTGGCTTAAATTATCTTTAGCTTGATATAGGCTTTTCGACATTTTAGCTGCATTTGAGAGATATCCGCGCGCATCCAAGTTCTTGGCAATGTAGGTAATTTGTTTCAAAATAAAAATAAACTTTAAGATGTTAAATCACAACGGTGAAAAATCATTAAAGAGTGCATAAATATGTGCCTACATATTTTTTGACTATGTTAAGATAGGTATGGAGACTTGAGTTGATAGAAAGTTTATCCGAGTGCGGTTTCAACATCGAGGTAGGTTCAGCTAATCTTTTTGGGACTAGATTTGAATTATTGGATATGTACATGTGATAACTGTAAGATATAGATTGATTCATGAGAAGTCAAATTATTATGATTGAATTGTGATGGGAATGTGATACCGATTATGCTGAAATTTGAGTAATTTATGATACTATTGATAAATTGAGATGAATTCTTGAGAATTGAGATATGTTGGATATTAATGTGATAGTATGAGACTTGTGATACCATTTGGGAGAGTTATGTGATAAATTAATGATAATTGCAATATCATTGATATATATATATATATATATATATATATATATATATATATATACACACACACACACACACACACACACACACAAGGGATTGGTAGGGTATCTTAAGGAGTTTTGGTACTTGAAGAGTACGATTTCATTGACATTCTGATTATTGACGAGAAGATAATGAGATGAGGTTGTGGATGGCCTTGTTGCACTAGTAAATGCATTTGATATAGCTGGGTGATGTTATAACTATTTTGCATATCATAATCATGTCATATTGTATATACGTATTGTGGCATTGACATATATATATATCTCACATTGCATTTGTACCATTGAGACACCAAAATATTTAAGACAACCTTATTACTTGAGATCTATTTACTGGTGCCAAATACCGCCGAGGTATACTACTATTGATTTACATCTTGATTTTACTATTTAGCATGCATTACATTTATATTGCATTAGCCCTAAGATAGATGTATTACCTGATATCTCCCTCCTTACGCCAGAGTTCGTCGAGGTATTATCAATGCCAGAGTCCGTCGTAATACTAGAGACCTCCTTATCAGTGCTAGAGTTTGCTGAGGTGTCATCGATGCCGCAACCGTTATGACTCTTGAGAGATTTTATATATGGTTTGACGAGACCCCCATAGGTTTTATCAGGTAACCTCAGCTTGGTAGATGTATACATAAGCATCAGAGTCTGCCGTGATTCCACCTCATGCATCACATCAATTCATTATATATGCATTGCATCATTAATTGTCATTGTTATTCTATTCTATTATTATATATTTATATTATTCACCAACCCTTTTCTTGCAGGTGGTAGTATTCTTCGTTATTGCATATTTATTCGATTTCGCTTACCCAGTTGGTTGAACCTACTAGGTACATTTTGATTTACTCACCCCTACTTTGTTTTCACCCTGCTGATCGAGCACAGGGTCTCATACAAGGTTGTTGACTTTCTCTAGTAAAGTTTTTCTCTATCTATCAAGATCTTAGCGGTGAGACTTAGGCTTCGAGTCACCATGGATCTTTGAGATTTCCTTTATTGTTGTTTTCCATTTAGATTTTGTATTAGACTTTATCAGTCATTGTTGTATTTACTCTTTCACAATACTTTAGATGATATTATACTCATAACTCGCAGTTTTGGGATTTCATTGTTATGTTGTGGTTGCTTTTGCTTTATTTTGTCTTCGTTAGTCGCGATCAAATTTTGAATTGTGACAAGTTTAGTATAAGAGCTCTAGGTTCATTGGGCTTGTGAACTCAAGAGCAGGGTGTCTCGGATCGATATGAAGATGTCCATACCCATCATTGGGAGGTTATGGGGCACTTGCTAGGAAAGACTTTCATGTTTTGCTTCTATTCGTGCTTTTTATATCACATATTTTGAAAGTGTCTAATCTACTTCTTTTGTGTAGATATTGATTACTAGATCTTGGCAATAAGTGAGGGAGCTCGAGCCAACTGATGTTGCTCCTACTCTCAAGGCAGGGCTTGTGATAGGGTAAAGGGCCGAGGACTTACTAGAGGGGAAGCTCCACCTAGAGGTCAGGCTAGGTCGGCTTCTTTGGAGCCTAATTTTGAGCCAAAAGGGACCTACAGACCCTATTCCACCATCTTTAGCCCCATATGTTACACCCTCTATGCTAGAGTTACTTTTGAGGGTATTGGCTAAATTGGAGGGAGTACCTCTGGCCCCATCAACTATTGATGCATCAGTTTCTACAACACTGGTTGGCCCTTCCATAGCTCAGTCTAAGCCAGCCATAATTCATGGGGAGCACCTCTGGCCCCATCAACTATTGATGCATCAGTTTCTACAACACTGGTTGGCCCTTCCATAGCTCAGTCTAAGCCAGCCATAATTCATGTGGGTCCTTCCTTATTTCCAGCAGATCCTCCTACATTCTATGATTTAGCCTCAAACATTGTAGCCAAGTTTTGGTTCATAACTTCAGGGATTGGCTATTGCTCCATCTATTGCACCTCCCAGATTTTTGGTGCCCCATCTTCTGCTAGTCCTGCTATGTCCATAGTTGAGCAGAAGAGCTTTGAGTGGTTTGTATGACTAGCTCCCCCAAGATTTGATGGTACCCCTAGTGATAGAGCTTATGATTTCTTATCAGAGTGTCAAGACCGGTTATGTAATTTAGTCATCCTTGAGTCGCATAGAGTTGTTTATACCTCTTACTTGTTCACCAGCTTAGCTAAGGAGGTGATGGTGATCAGTTTTGGCTCGCTGAACTGTTGGATCTCCACTCATGACATGGGAGCAGTTCACAGAGGTATTCTTGGAGAGATTCATACCGTACATCATTCAAGACAGTCATCGGGATGAGTTTGATAGACTTCAACAATGTTCATACATTGTCTACATATGCCTTGTCCAGTATCCCTACCGAGTTCAAGATGATTCAATGATTTGGCAAGGGATTGGTAGGGTATCTTAAGGAGGTTACAACTTCCTTGGTTTTGGATGGAGATGCATTTCAGAGTGTAGTGGATCATGCTCGTATGATAGAGTGCATCAGGCATGATAGACAGGGTGGTAGGAAAAGGCTTCATCAGCAAGGTCAATTTACTGGACCCCCACCACATGATTGAGAGTTCCAAAGGCAGGTCCATCAGGGCTGATTAGTCCATACAACCATCCCCTCAATTGATAGTACTAACAGATCTAGGCCTACTCAGATTGGCCGCGATAGTTCTTCTAGTAAAGATAGATATGGTGGCTTTACAGGTCAGCCATCTCAAGGGCAAGAGGCCAGGGTTTGCTATAGTTGTAATGAGGTGGGGCATTTAGCCAGGCTTTGTACTTATCGTTCATCTTCCACCCAGGCTTCAGGATTTCAGCCAGCTTGTCCAGCCCCAGCACCAGTACCTAGGGGCATATCCCAGCTATGAGGGGTTGTACCAAAGAGGGTTGTGGTATAGTAAGAGGTGGAAACCGTGAAGGCCCACATGCTAGTGGTAGACATAAAGTTTGCTATACTATCCCAAATAAAGCCAAGGTAGAGGTCTCTGATGTGATTATCACAAGTATGGTTCTAGTGTGCCATCGTTCAGCTTCAATTTTATTTGATCTTGGCTTTACTTGTTCTTATGTGTCAACCAATTTTGCTTATGATTTTGATATTATTTTTGAGCCGTTTGTCGAGCCTATTTGTGTTTCCACCTCGGTAAGTGAATCATTAGTAGTGAATCGAGTATATCGAGGTTGTATTGTGACTTTTACGGGGAGAGATGTTATTGCTGACTTGATATTATTGAATATGGTTGACTTTAATATGATATTGGGCATGGAATGGATGTCACCTTATCATGCCATTCTTGTCTTCCATGTAAAGATTATAACCTTATCTTGCCTTGACTTGCCTTAGTTGGTGTGGATTGTAACACCTAGCTCCTATCCTAAGGGTGTTGTTTCTTATATGCACGTCTGTCGGTTGATAGAGAAGGGATGCTTGGCATATTTGGCACATGTTCATGCTTGTTCTCAGGAGCCACCATCATTAGAGATCACCAGGGTTGCTACAGAGTTTATGGATGTATTCCCGACTGACTTACCTGGTGTTACTCTGAATTGTGATATTGACATTACTATTGATGCGGAGCCGGGCACTAAGCCCATATCTATTGTCCCCTATCGGATGACTTCAACTGAATTGAAGGAGTTGAAGGACCAATTGGAGGATTTGTTGAAGAAGGGATTTATTTGTCCAAGTGTATCTCCCTAGGGTGCTCCTGTATTATTTATGAAGAAGGAGGATGGCTCTATGCATATATGTACTGACTATCGACAACTGAACAAAGTGACCATCAAGAATAAGTATCCTTTGAGTCACATAGATGATCTTTTTTACCAGTTGCAGGGTGCCTTGGTATTCTCCAAGATTGATTTGAGATCCTACTATCATCAGTTGAGAGTTTAGGAGTCTGACATCCCGAAGAAAGCTTTTCAGACCGTGATTTCTTTCAACCCCACTACTCAAAGGAAGCAAGGGCGGTCGTCATCAGCATAATCCCCAACTTTAGAGGTCAGAGTTGAATCCCACTGGGAATAATGTGTGAGCGAATGAGTAGAGCAAAGACCTATAGCTACTATATTTTGAATCGATAGGCGAGTACCAAGCAAGAATTCTAACTAAGTTGGGGAAACTAAACTAACAATTACTCCTAAAAACAAATGGGTAAGGAATGATCGAGCAAGGGAACCGGGATATGAAATATGAGAATCAATCAAAACTCAATTGATCCATCACACTTAGCATCAAATTTACCCTATGGATATGCTAGGTTGCTTGTAATCACCCCGACTAGGGAATTAATATTTTGTAAGAGCCAACAACGGCCTCTCATGTGACATGCTCAAAGACATGCCCGGCTTGAACACTAAAAAAGTAAAACTCCAAAGACCTTAGCCTTTGAGTCCCTTTTAAGTCTCTCAACTTACAAACTCATGGCTATTATGAAATCTCCCCCTCAACTACATCTACAAGAGCAATAATTGAAAACTAAGCTAGACTCAAGGACCTACCTCAAATATAAGTTACACAAGAAGATATACAAGAGCCCATAAATCAATTCAAGCAATTTAGAGTAATTTGGGAGAAACCCTCTTGATTTTACAAGTAAATAATCAATTAAGCATGAAAGCAAGAGAAACAATCAAGACCCATATATAAATCAACAACCAAGCTTCAATAAAATCTACAAATCTAACATTTAAGAATAAGGAAACAAAGAGTGAGCGAAAGCTAAGTACAAGTAAAGCCCACACTCTTCAATCCATTCGAGAATTTGTAGAAAACTTGCTCTAACTCCTCAACCTAAACTAAAATCTACACTAAGGTGTGTTCTTCTTCTTCTTCAAAGATGTATGAATGTTCTTCACTGTATATGTCAATAAAGAATAAGGATTAAGAGTACGTGTGTATTATCATTTTTGAACTGAAATGGTGAAATTCTAGATCTACCCTGACGTCGATCTCTGCAACATTCTGCAATTGCACTTAGCATTCCGTAATCACAGAGGTTGTGTCTCATGGTACTCTACCTTCACGTTGGGGCCTAACAGGTTTGTGCTTCTCTATATGTCACAGCTTTGCGATTATAGGCCTGGAGGCCTTGTTCGCGAAGTGTATCTGCTGTCAGGTACCATTTTTGCATTTCTTCTCCTTTTGGCTTCACTTTAGCTCCAATATTCAATTCTTCTTAGCAAAGCCAAATCTAAACCATATGTACCTGTAACGTACACCATTCAAAGCATAATTAGCCTCAAGTTATGAGATTAACAATACAAAATCATAAGAAAAGAGCAAGAAATGAGTGCAAGTCATGTACTCATCCACACCCCCAACTTAAGACTTTGCTTATCCTTAAGCAAAGCTAAACTAAACTTGGTAGGCTAGCAATTTAAGCACACAATCCCAATTCACTTTTACACAATCACATTATGACAATGACAATGGTTGGTACCAATAATTAGCACAAGTTTGTGGATGCCTATCAAGTAACTCCCTCTCATCTCAAAAGCATCTTTTTCAATTCCAAGCACAATTTCTAGGGATGACGACGACACAAATTATCAAGGAGCGACTCAAACTCCTAGTAAACTAACAAGTTCCACTTGGCTAAAACTTGGAAAAACATTCATATAACCAATCCATGTCAATTTGCATTCCTCACAAAAAGTAAGAAAGTCCCCCAGAACACAAATAAGTATTTACAGTGAACAAGGGACACATACTCAAATACTCACACTCAACGAAAGAACATAAGATGTACACAAATGCCACGCCATAGGCTTGTCTTTATTTTCAATAAATATTGACTCAATTTATTTTGGTTGGAAATCTCGAAGGGCTTTTTAGGCTTGTAATGTACGCTAAGGGATAGGGTTGGATACAATTTGGACAATAGTAACTAACCCTTCTTAAGTCCTACATACAACATTCATTATTTTTTAGCTTTTCCACTTTTTCTTTTTTGCATCACACACCAATGTACATTTAACACTTCTTTTTCACTTAGGTGCCCCACTTGCAACCATTCTTCAATACTTAGGAGGATTCTTTTCACTCAAGCACTTTTTATTCATTTTCTTTTTATTTTGAAAGCACTCCTTTTCTTTTCTTTTCATTCCTCCATTCACTTTTCTTTTTCTTTTTCCATTCACAAGCCCCCAAGTGGTAGACACCCTTTCTTTTTCTCCTACATCACCCCCAACTTAGGCTTAAAGCCTCAATTATCATAAACTTGCAAAACTCAAGGAGGGATAGGGTTCAAATGATGGATATCTTTTCAAAAGGTTCAAGGCGTGTACTTAAAGTTGCCAATAAAAGGATTAGGCTCAAAAGGGACACTCGGAATAAAATCAATGCATTTGGTAATTATTTAGGCTAAGTGGACTTAATTAAAATCAAAGAATGCCTAAGATCATTTTCCTAACCAAACCCTACCAAAATCAACATTTCAAGATAAACAAGGCAAGTTCTAGGTGACACAAGTACACACAAGGAACAAACACAAACTCACAACACACATGATATGCAAATTAAACACAAAAGGATCAATATAACTCTCAAGTAAGGTACAAGGGACTCATTTTTCAAATTTATCCATCTAGCAAGTAAGAGTAACCAAAAGAGTCAAAGTGTTGTCTCAAAATCATCCCAAAATAATCCACAACACTTAACTAAATATGCTAGTATCAAACAAGTCACAATCCCAATATATAGCTCCAACAAGAGTCAATGACTACTCAGACTTCATTAAAAGCCATATTTCACACACACTCACACACTCAGTTGATGATTTGCCCTTAAGAAAGTCATCACTTAATCTATCACAGAGAACCTTTGATTATACACACCATTAAAAAAAAGTAAGAAGGTACCAAATTCATTAAGATAGCTAAGCCTATTCACAATATGTACAACCCTAGCAAGGACATACTATAATCACATAAATCAAGCCCTACAAGGGCACATCATTATTATAAAACAAGCGAGAGTCTACAAATGCCAACCAATCTAGAGTATATAAAATGAAAACAAGAGAAATAATCAAGTCATAGGAGCACCCCCACCCCAAACTAAATATGCTATTGTGCCCTTATGAGGGACTTCCTAAAATGATCACACTGTGCTTGAACCTGAAGAGATGGTCATCTCATCATGAGGATCTGAAGAACTGGACCCACATAGCTGCTTCAACTTGCCTATCATCTTGTTCAGAATCTGCTCTTCTTTTCCTCATGCTCCCTGAACTTCTTCTGCCTCTACTCTATCTTTCCCTGCCTCCGACTCATGTGCTTAAGCCAGTTATTCATAGCTCTCCGAGTGGCTGCAATTGATACAAATATAGGTTGATTATCTACTATAGCTCTTGGTGGTCCTATAGGAAGGCCTGCAACTAGCTGCATGATATGCTCATCCATCCCATGAATCTTGGAGGATAAGTACCTCATAGCAGGAGGACCAAACTAAAGTGGTCCTGAAGAAATTGAAGAACCCGTAGCTCTTAAAGTGGGCTTCCTTGCCTCTGATCTTAGCTTTGTAAACTGCCCGAAAGAGAGATCTAGAACATCAATTCGCCTCTTCTTTGTCCTCCTAGGCCACCTCTCTTCTTCAATGGTAGATGTCTTGGGCCGACTTCTTTTCCTTATCAGTTGGTAGGACAAATACGCCTACCTCATAGCAAAATCTAGAAATCAGTGAGGGTTACACTAAGCTCTTGGCCCTCCCTTAGGCCACTTCTGTAATCTGATCTACTATAATCTGTCCCACATTAACCTGAAGATCGTCCAAGATGGCTGCTATGACAAGTGCACTATCCAAAGTCACCTCCGTGTCATGTGTAGAGGGAATGACTTGAGCATAAATGATGGAAAACCAACATCTAGCTTCCACTGTGAACTCATGTGAGTCAATACCTCTATGGAAAGTGAACCACTCTAGCAGGACTCCGTCATGCAACTTGTTAACCAACCACTAAGCACTCAACTCTCGATATCTCTCCTTATACACTCGATTATCAGCAATCAACAACCCATAGATAGTATTGATAATCATCAGGATGAAATCAACTCTCACTCCTCAGATCATGCTAGCCTTCTCCTTTCCAAAGTTAGTCTCTGAGGCATTGACATAGAACTCGACAACTATGGTTTGATTGGCTTTGATAGATTCATCAACAAAACATAACCAACCTGATGTTTGAAGCTAGCCAAAGAAATTTGACATTTTTCCTCCACCTTGTCCAAACAAATCCCCGTCTCCCTTATCATAGGACAACCTAAATACTCCTCATATTTTCGGGTACATTTGGCTGAGAGAAATAACTTTGATCAAAGTAGGTTTATTCTTCTACCTCTAGAAAGATTTCATTCTCATGAAGTGCTTGCTCGTGATCCATTTCCAACCTATTTAACCTACAATGAAAACCAACACAACAAAAACATCTTATAGACATTTTAAATCATGCATTAAAAAGAATATTAGACCAAGAAAGTTATTTAGAAGTAATTTAGATCAAATAGTGGAGCATTGTTATTATTGAAACAGTGAATATCAGGTCTCCGCATTCACAGCTACTCAAGCATGATCATTGAGTTCAAGCCACTCTACGCTGTCGCTTTTGCGGAAGGATGTTCGCATTCGCGAAGAATAGAGAGTTTCTAGAATACCCGCTGATGTGCTATCAAAATACAACACTTTTAATGCTTAAAAATTATAATTTTATTTTTTCTCAATGTGATGTTAATAGGTTTGATGTGCTTTTGTTTTTATTTTACAAGATTTCAGGGTCGATATTGATTTTGGGCAAAATATATAGAAGTTGCTGATTTTGAGGATCCATAAGACCCTTTACGGGTCGTAGAGTATTCAATGGGCCATGAAGGAGGTTTCATGTACAATTCCAATAAAGGGTGATTTTTGATATTTGGTTTATGAATATGCAGAATAGTCGTGGAACACTTTACGAGTCATCAATCAAGTCTCGTACTATGAAGATTAGAAAAGGAAAACTTTTCGAAGTTTCATCAGAAAAAACCCCCTATAGGCCGTAGAGGGGTGTCGTAGATGCCAAGTCCAGAATTGAAGCAATAAAGTAAGAAAGCCTGACTACGAGCCTAAATCACTATACAACCTGTAGAGCATCTCGTGAAGCCAATCGGCCCAGTTATCCTATTTTATTTTGGATTTGTATTTTAAACATTATAAATAGGTTTTTAGGTTATTTTTCATAAAGATTAAGGAGAGAGAGAGTAGAGTCAGCAAATTTAGAGTGAGAAACAGTAGAGAAAAACGTTGGAGAGTTAAGAAACACTTGTAAACTTTAATTTCATCTTTTAATTACAATCTTGTGATTCTCATTGAAGCTTTGCTTTTCTTGTGCTTAATTCAATTGTGTAAGTGCTTTATTATGTTATTAAAATTTATAAGTCTTGCATCTACACAAACCATGAGTAGCTAAATCCACAACTAGGGTTATGGGAACCATGAAGGGTTAACAAGGTAAAACCTGATAATTCATAATTCTTTAAAAGTGTACATGCATGTATTAATTAATTCTCTTCATTTTGCATGTTTTCTAGTGGTGGCCAATATTAGAATTCGCCTAGTGTAACCGAATGAACCAAAGTAGTAATGAATAGGAAAAAAGATTAATTAACAGAATTCAATCGATGTTTCTCATCTAATTAACCGAACTGGGCCAAAGGGAGGTTGTACTAGGACAATAGGTAAGGGTTAGTAATGTCACACTACGAGGATGGACCAAATCACATAGTGAAATTCGCCTCTTGCCTGGGCCAAAGGGTTTGCTGAATTTAACTTACCATTCATCATACTACACACTAGAAAAGAATTCGGTTATCTGGTGATACTAAGTTAGAAAATCATAGGGAACATAATACCCTAGTTTCTCTCCATATTAGTTTAAACACTTGTTTAGGTTAGTATTAATTTCATTAGTCTTTATCAACCCCCTCCCCCTTTTTGGGAAGATAAGTTGGTTAATAACCCTAAATTGCAGTATTAAATACTTCTAAGTCTACAATATTCCCTTGGGTTCGACCCTAACCTTAATTAGGTTCTATTTCTTGACAACGATCACTTTAGTTGGTTAAATATTTTGGCACTGTTGTCGGGGAATACGACTAGACTTGGCTAATTCAAGTAATTTGGGAACTAATCATTATTTCCCTCATTTGACATTTCTTGTTGTTTTTATTTTCTTTTAGGATGTAAGATGTAATGACCTAGTTGGTCATTTTTGGCTTTATCAGTGAAAATTACCTTTTTACCCTTTCAAAAGTTGCTTTTTGAGCCTACTTTGAACTATTTGAATGGTTGGAATTGAAATCCTGAGTTTTAAAAGTTGAAAATATGAATTTAGACACTTTTTTGAGCGGTTAAATTATTTAAAAAGTGAGTTTTTGTGTCATTCTAAGTTTCAAATGTTTGATCAGGTATCTATCAATTCTATTAGTTCTGGAATCAAAACTAAACTACAGAAAGTTGTAGAACTGAATTTAGAATTAAAATGAGATTTTTAGGCCCAAAGTTGTGATTTTACTCATTTTCGAAATCAAAGATTGACTTTGATTAACGTTTGGGGTTCAGAAGCTTGGATTAGAGTTCCAATAGGTCCAATAGTTCTAGATGGTGAAACTAACGCTAAAAATGGTCTCGTCATAATTTTTGGAGTTGTCGGGGGTAATTTTGGTATTTTGAGTTTTAACTAGTTTTATTGACTTAAATCGGAAAATATGGTAAAAAGCTCATAAAATTGATTTTTAATGATTCCATTGAGTCCAGATCACTGTTTCTAGTATGGATACATATAAAGTTTGTGAGATTCTGATTTCGAATAAGTTCCGAATGCCCATTTCGACTTTTTATTAAATTAGTGTATTGCTGGTGCAAGTTTCTGGTGCAACCTTCTTTTACTCTCCGTGTTAATAGGATGAGACCTGGTTCTCCACCTGCATTCACAGGAGGGGACCTGGTTCTCCACCCGTGCCCGCAGAGTGTATTTAAATACTTGGGCAGTGTTAAAAAATGTGAAAACACCATTTTTACCCCATTTTTGAACTTCTAATCTTTTTGGGGCGATTTTGAAGAAAGATTTTCAAAGATTTGTGTTGGATAAGTGTTTCTAACACTAAACTAATTACTTTTCATGAGTTTTTATCTTGATTTTATCCTTGATTTCATGAAATTAATCACCCAAAATTGGGATTTTTGGACTATGTTTTGCAAACTTTAACCATTGATTTCTCATTCTATTTGAACTCGATTTTAGTGTGATTTTCACCATAAACTCCTTTTTTGTGTAAAATCCAATTTGAAGTCGATTTAAAATTTACCCCTAATTTTGACCATTTTGCCCCTAAGCCTAAAGTATGCCAATATGAGTATTGAAATGCATCTCTTGATGAGTAGTAACTATTATTGATAGTAGTTGATCTAATTGGAGGCTTAATTTTAGGATTTGGGTCGATTGAAAGCTTGTCCAAGTGCGGCTTTGACATCGAGGTAGATTCGGATTTTCCTTTGGGATTGAATTTGAGTTATTGAGATATTTATGTGGTAATTATAAGATTTAGGTTGATGTGTGAGCCAAGGGCTTGATATGATTGATTTTTGATGAAATGTGATTCTGACTATGCTAAAAATTGAGTAATTTGCGATCCTTTTGAT
>DF359755.1:37366-53881 GCA_000787875.1 Solanum virginianum
ATATTGGCTAGGATCCTTTTGATAAATCGAGATGAAACCTTTGGTTTTGACGTATGTTGGATATTAATGTAATAATATGATACTTGTGACGCCATTTGGGGGAAGTATGTGAT
Source organism: Solanum virginianum (assembly GCA_000787875.1). Classification (NCBI taxonomy): domain Eukaryota; kingdom Viridiplantae; phylum Streptophyta; class Magnoliopsida; order Solanales; family Solanaceae; genus Solanum; species Solanum virginianum. The sequence goes on from DF359755.1 coordinate 37,480, forward strand.
ATTTTGATAGTAATTGCGATATTGTGGTTATATAATGAGTATAATGTGGGACTTCAAGTTAACCGAACTGGGCCAAAGGGAGGTTGTACTAGGACAATAGGTAAGGGTTAGTAATGTCACACTACGAGGATGGACCAAATCACATAGTGAAATTCGCCTCTTGCCTGGGCCAAAGGGTTTGGTGAACTTAAAGATATTAATGGATGACCTTGATGTACTAGAAAAGGCTTTTGGCATAGCCTGTGATGTCATGGCTACTTTATATTTCATCCTCATGTTTTATTGCCTATGAATACTCGAATTATGGCATTGACATGTATACTTCTCATATTGCGTCTGTACCACTAAGATGTTGAGGTATTGAGATAGTCATACTACATGAGATCTAGTTGCTGGTGCCAGAGTCCGTCGAGGCATATCATGTTGGTTATAATCTTGTTACTCTAGTTTGGCATGCATTGCATCTATATTTTATTGGTCCTTTGATAGCTGAGTTATTTGAGATCTGCTTAGTGGTGCCAGAGTCTGCTAAGATATACTATATTCAATATTTATCTGAGTATTGTTATTATGCATTTATATAGTGTTTAGTGATGCCAGAGTCCGTCGAGGCATGTTATTATTGTTACGCATCTATCTATTTAGATACTGACATGTATTCTTTTTTATATCTCTCACCGATGCACATCTTCTGGGATATTATCGACGTCAGAGTTCATCGTGGTACTGTAACCCTCTCCACCGGTGCCAGCGCCAGCGCCCGCCGAGGTATCATCAGCGCCAGTGATCATCGTGACACTTGAGAGGCCTCGTGTATGGTCTAAGGAGACACTTATGGGTTCTACCTTGTAGCTTCAACTTGGTAGATATATGCACATCAGTGCTAGATCCCACCGAGGTGTCAACGGTGCCACAGTTCACCATCATATGGTCTAATGAGATCCCCATGGGTTCTACTTTGTAGCTTCAGCTCGATAGATGTATACATTGGCTCCAGGATCTGCCGCATTTCCTCTTCCTGAATTTCTTCCATATATCGCATATGTATTGCATCTTTGACTATCACTGATATCTTATTCTACTAGTATATATATGGTTTATATTGTGCACTAACCCTTTTCTTGTAGGTGATAGTACTCTTCGTTATTGCATACTTGCTCAATTATTCTTTCCCAGTCGGTTGAACCTACTGGGTATATTTCGATGTACTCACCCTACTTTATTTCCTCTCTTTGGATCGAGTATAGAGACCAATACAGGGTAGTTGACTACTCTACTTGAGCTATTTTACTTCTATCCAGATCTTACTGATGAGGCTCAGACTTCAAGTCGCTATAGATCTTTAGGATTCTTTTTATTGCTATCCTCCAGACTTTGTACTAGACATTATAAGACAATTTTGTATCTTGCTCTGAGACAGTTGTATTTACCTTCTGTACTATTTAGATGCTCTTGTACTTATGACTCCAGATTTTGGGATATTTGATGTTATGTTTGATGGTTTTCCGCTTTATTTCATTCTTCTTAGTCATGATCCATTTTGGATTATGACAAATTTGATATCAGATCTCTAGGTTTGTTAGGCTTGTGAGTCAAGAGCAGGGTGTCTAGTAGAGTCTCATGGATCAGCATGTAGACGTCCACACCTATCTTCGAGAGGCTACGGGATACTTGCTAGGAAAAGTTCTCATATCTTACTTCCAATCGTGCTTTTCTTTGTATTACCCATTTTGAAGCTGTCAAACCTACTCCTTTTTACATAGATGTCGATTATCGTATCTTGTTTGTCCATGGGAGAGCTTGAGGTAACGTAGCTCCCACTCGAGGCAGCGTGGCTCCCACTCGAGGTCGAGCTAAGGCTCGTGATAGGGTCAGAGATCGAGGACTTGCTAGAGGGGTAGCTTTGCCCTGAGGTCAGATTAGATCAGTTTCTCTAGAGCCTGAGTTAGAGTCAGAGAGACCTACATACTCCGTTCCATCATCTCCATCCCCTTATGCTACACTCTCAGTCTGGGAGCTACTTCTTCGTATATTGGCTAGGCTTGAGAGAGTTTCTCTGACTATCATTATTCCTGATGTACTAGCTCGTACAATATTGAGTGACCCATCTACAACTTCATTGGATTTGGCATTTGGCCATTCCCAGAGTGTGTTCAACTATGACGGCATGCATGAGAGTGTTGAACATTATAGACAGGGTGGTGGGAAGAGGTTCCGACAGCATGGTTAATTCAGTGGACCCATGCCCCAAGGCAGAGAATTTTAGGGATAGCTATCTCGGTGGCAAGAGCACTCTATTTGTTATGGTTGTGGTGAGGTGGGTCATTTGGCTAGACATTATCTGTACCATACACTTCTCACTCGATCATCTCAGAGGTAAGAGACCAAGGCTTGTTATAGTTATGATAAGGTGGGATATTTGACCAGACAGTGTCCCTATCGTACATCTCCCACTCAGACTTCAGGTTCTCAGCTAGCTTGTCCAACTCCAGTACCGACACCCAGAGATAATTCTCAGGGCATGAGGGGTGGTGCTAGAAGAGGTCGTGGTAACGGGAGAGGTGGTGTCATAGAGGCCCACAAGCTAGTGGTTGTCATAGAGTTTGCTATACTCTTTCTGATAGGGCTGAGGTAGAGGCTTCTGATGTAGATACCACATGTATGTCCAGTGTGCCACCATTCAACTTCAGTTTTATTTGATCCAAGCTCTACTTATTCATATGTGTCAGTCTATTTTACTTTTGATATTGATATTATGTGTGAGCCACTTGCCGAGCCTACTTGTGTTTCCACCCGGTAGGTGAATCCTTAGTGGTGAATCGAGTGTACTAGGGGTTGTGTTGTGACTTTTCGGGGAAGAGAGTTATGGATTTGATATTTTTGGATATGGTTGATTTCGATATGATTTTGGGTATGGGTTGGTTGTCGCCTCATCATGCTATTCTTGATTGTCATGTGAAGATCGTGAACTTATCTTGCCCTATATGCCTTAGTTGGTGGACTGGAGCATCTAGCTCTTATCCTAAGGGTGTTATTCCTTATATATATGTGTATCGATTGATGGAGAAAAAGGAGAGCACTATACGTATGTGCATTGATTATTGTCAGCATTTGAAGATGATACTCCAGAGATTGAGAGAAGAGAAGTTGCATGCAAAGTTCTTAAAGTGCAAGTTTTCGCTTAAGTATGTTGCATTTCTTGGCCATGTTGTGTCAAAAGAGGGTATTAAGGTTGATCCGGCTTAGATAACAACTATTCGTTAGTGGGCTAGGCCTACTTCGGTGATCGAGATTCGAAGCTTCCTTGGTTTAGTAGGTTATTATTGGTGTTTTGTCCAGGGTGTCTTATCTAGCAGCCCTGTTGACCAGATTGACTCAAAATGGTTGGATGATTGTGAGTTGAGCTTCCAAAAGCCCAAAGATTTGTTGACTTCATTGTCTATTCTTGATTTACCCGAGTGAGTTCCATTTGTGGTATATTGTGATGCTTCAGGTGTGGGTTTGGGTGTTGTATTGATGCAAAAGGGGAGAGTGATAGACTATGCTTCTAGACGGCTGAAGGTGCATGAGAAGAACTACCCCACTTATGACTTAGAGTTGGCTGCAATTGTGTTTGTATTAAAATTGTGGCGACAATATTTTTATGGGGTGTATTCTGAGATCTTTACCGATCACCGTAGTCTCAAATACATATTTACTCAGCCTAATATGAATTTGAGATAGCGTAGGTAGTTGGAGTTGCTTAAGCACTATGATATCTCTATTCTCTATCACCCCGGGAAGGCCAATGTGGTGGCAGATGCTTTGAGCCGAAAGGCTACTAGTATGGGGAGTATTGTATTTCTTGAGGGCTGAGGAGAGGCCCTTAGCTCTAGACATTTAGTCACTCGCTAGGTAGATGGTCCGTTTGGACATTTCTCCTCTTCAGAGTATTTTGGCATTTATTGAGGCTAGATGTTCTTTGCTTGATTAGATATGTGCTCACTTGTTCGAGGACCCCAAATTATGCATAATTCCCGATAAAGTGTTGAGAGGTGAAGCCAAGGTGGCTATTATTGGTTCTGATGGTGTATTAAGGGTTAATGGTAGAGTTTGTGTGCCTAAAGTTGGGGACTGGGTAAGACTGATATTAGAAGAGGCCCACTGCGCTAGATATTCCATCCATTCGAGGTGTGGCTAAGATGTATCATGATCTTAAACAACATTATTGGTGGTTTGGCATGAGGAGAGACATAACTGAGTTTGTGGCCAAGTGTTTGAATTGCTAACAAGTGAAGTATGAGCATCAAAAGCCCGGTGGATCGATACAAAGGATGCCTATTCCCGAGTGGAAGTGGGGGAGAATTACTATGGATTTTGTCATAGGTTTGCCTATGGCCTTGGGGAAGTTTGACTCAGTTTGGGTGGTTGTTGATCGATTGACCAAGTTGGCATATTTCATACTGGTGAAGACTAGCTGCAGTGCGGAGTAGTTGGCTAGATTATATATTCGGGACATTGTTAGATTGCATGGTGTGCCAGTGTCTATAGTGTCAGACAAAGGGTCTATGTTTACTTCTCACTTTTGGCGAGCTCTATAGTGTGGTTTGGGTTCTAGAGTGAATTTGAGTTTGACTTTTCACCCTTAGATTGATGGTCAGTCAGATTGTACCATTCAGGTGTTGGAGGACATGGTTAGGGCCTCTATTATTGATTTTGGGGTCCAATGGGACCAACACTTACCATTGGCAGAGTTTGCATATAACAATAGCTACCATTATAGCATCTACAAGGCATCTTTTAAGGCCTTGTATAGCAGTAGATCACCTATTGGGTGGTTTGATTCAGGTTCGACTAAGGTATTGGGTGTTGATTTGCTTCAGGATACCATGGACCGGGTCCGACTAATTCATAGTAGACTTTTGACAACCTAGAGTCACCAAAAGAGTTATGCTAATAAGAGCGTTAAGCCTCTTGTGTTCTTTGTTGGTGACAGTGTTTCGCTAAAGGTTTCACCCATGAAAGAAGTAATGAGGTTGGGGAAGATGGGCAAGCTTAGTCCCAGATTTGTTGGCCCTTTTGAGATCTTGAAGAGAGTTGGTGAGGTAGCCTATGAGTTAGCTTTACCACTGAGACTATCTTCTATTCATCCTATTTTTTCATGTTTCTATGCTCGGTCTGTATATTCCAGATGAGTCCCTATATTTCTTTTGACTCTGTTGAGTTGGGCCGATATCTTTGGACCTCAATCTTCGAACCTGCCTGTCCAATATAGCTATAGGTTCTTTTGACTCTGTTGAGTTGGGTCTAGATTTGTCCTTTGAAGAGGAGCGTATAGCTATATTGGATAGACAGGTCCAAAGATTGAGGTCCAAAGATATACCTTCTGTGAAGGTGCAGTAGTGACACTGTTCTGTTGATGAGGCTACTTGGGAGTTGGAGTCTGACATGCGGACCAGATATCCAAGCCTTTTTGAGGCTTCAGGTACTCCTCTTTTCTTTATGTTCGAGGATGAACATTCTTTTTAGTGGTGAATGATGTGATGACCTGGTTGGTCCTTTTGGCTTTATCTGTGAAAATTACCTTTTTACCATTTTGGAAGTTGCTTTGGGCCTATTTTGAACTATTTGAATGGTTGAAATTGAAATCCTGAGTTTTAAAAGTCGAAAATATGAATTTTGGCACAATTTTTGGAGGTTAAGTTATTAGAAAGTGAGTTTTTGTGTCATTCTGAGTTTTGGAGGTTGGATCAGCGATCCGTTGATTCCATTAGTTCCGGAATGTCAAAACTGAACTACAAGAAATTGCTAAACAGAATTTGGAATTAAAATAAGGTTTTTAGGCCAAAAGTTGTCATTTTACTCATTTTCGAAGCTAAAGTTTGACTTTGGTCAATATTCGAGGTTCGGAAGCTTGGATCAGAATTTGGATAGTTCCAATAGTTCCGAATGGTGAAACTAACACTAAAAAAGGTCTCGTCATAATTTTTGGAATTGTCAGGGGCAATTTTGGTATTTTGAGTTTTAACTAGTTTTATTGACTTGACTCAGTAAATGTGGCAAGAAAGCCTTAAAAGTAATTTTTGATGATTTCGTTGAGTCCAGATCACTGTTTTTGCTGTGGATACAAAGTTTATGAAATTCTGATTTTGAATGAGTTCTGAATGCCCATTTCGAGTTTTTATTAAATCTTTGTATTGCTGGTGCAAGTTTCTGGTTCAGCCTCCTTTTACTCTTTATTTTCATAGGGTGGGACCTGGTTCTCCACCCATGTTCACAAGAGGGGACCTGGTTCTCCATCCCCGCTCGCAGAGTGTATTTAAATACCTGGGCAGTGTTAAAAAGCATGAAAACACCATTTTTACCCCATTTTTGAACTTCTAAGCTTTTTGGAGCGATTTTGAAGAAAGATTTTCAAAGATTTGTGTTGGGTAAGTATTTGTAACACTAAACTAATCACTTTTCATGAGTTTTATCTTGATATTATCCTTGATTTCATGAAATTAATCACTCAAAATTGGGGATATTTGGACTATGTTTTTCAAACTTTAAACCATTGATTTCTCATTCAATTTGAACTCAATTTTAGTAGGCTTTTCGCCCACAAACTCCTTTTTTGTGTAGAATCCAATTTTGAAGTCGTTTTCCGGATTTGAAACTTTCAAAATTTAGCCCCAATTTTGAGCATAATATGCCAATATGAGAATTGAAATGCACCTCTTGATAAGTAGTAACTATTGTTGATGGTGGTTGATCCAATTGGAGGTTCGATTTGAGGATTTGAGTTGATTGAAAGCTTATCTGAGTGCAATTTCGACATCGAGGTAGGTTCAGCTAACCCTTTGGGACTAGATTTAAGTTATTAAGCACATTTATGTGGTAATTGTATGATTTAGGTTGATGTGTGAGCCAATGGCTTGATTTGATTGATTTTTGATAAAAGTGTGATTCAGACTGTGCTAAAAATTGAGTAATTGGCAATCCTTTTAATAAATTGAGATGAAACCTATATTCCAACTGCAGGCATACTATAAATTGAGATGAAACCTAATAAATTGAAATTGTGATTCTGACTATGACCTCCGATATATACTATATTCGAATTTATCCAAGTATTGTTATTATGCATTTATATACTATTTAGTAGCACCAGAGTCCACCAAGGCATGTTATTGTTGTTACGTATCTATATATTTTGATACTCATATATATTCCTTTTTATATCTCTCACCGGCGCCAGCGTCCGCCGGGATATCGTCGATGCCAGAGTCCATCGTAGTACTATAACCCTCTCCACCGGTGCCAGTGCCCGCCAAGGTATCATCCACGCCAGTGATAATCATGACACTTGAGAGGCCTCGTATATGGTCTAACAAGACACCCATGGGTTCTACCTTGTAGCTTCAGCTTGGTAGATGTATGCACATTGGTGCCAGAGCCCGCCGAGGTGTCATCGGTGCCAGAGTCTGCCTTCATATGGTCTGATGAGATACCATGGGTCCTATCTTGCAGCTTTAGGTAGATGTATACATTGGCACTTGTGTCTGCTGCATTTCCTCCTCCTGAATTTCTTCCATACATTTCATATGCATTGCATCTTTGACTATCACTGATAGCTTATTCTACTGGTATATATATGGTTTATATTGTGCATTAACCCTTTTCTTGTAGGTGATAGTACTCGTCGTTATTGCATAGTCATGAGTATAGGGGAAAACATATGGTATTGGGGGTGATACATGAATGTCTTTTGTGAGAGTGAGTGATTTTGCATAGTCCCAAGATTATACATGAAAATATCATAGAGAGTGAGATATGGGACTTCTTTCTGTGAGGGCACTTGCATTGCATTATTAACATTGGACTTATTCAGTAATTGTGCCTTGTTGATAATACCTCACTTGTCATAGTTACATTGTCACATGCATTTATCTGTGTTGGTTTGCTGGATAGCTATTTGATTCTATTTTGAAAAGTGGTGTGGGTGTCTGTGCTTAAGTTTAATGAGATATATGCCATTAGATTGAGGTCTGTATGTTATTATATTGCTTATATAGATTGAGTCCATCGCTTAAGGACAAACAAATATTTTAAGTTGAGGGTGTTGATGTGCTATCAAAATACAACACTTTTGATGCTTAAAACTTGGAATTTTATGTGTCCTCAATGCGATGTTAGTAGGTTTGATGTGTTTTTGGGTTTGTTTTGTAGGATTTCACGGTTGGCATTGATTTTGGGCTAAATATGTAGAAGTTGTTGATTTTGAGGATCGACGAGACCCTTTATAGGCTATAGAGTATTCTACGGGCCGTAAAGGAGGTTTCATGTACAATTCTAGTAAGGGGTAGATTTCTAAAGTTTGGTTATGAACATACAGACGAGTCGTGGAACACTTTACAAGTCATAGATCAAGTCTCGTACCCTGAGGATCAGAGAAGGAGGACTTTCTGAAGTTTCATTAGATGAAATCCCTTATGAGCCATAAGACCTTTTACGGGCCATAGAGGGGTATCATAGAAGCCAAGTCCAGAATTGAAGCAACAAAGTACGAAAGTCCGACTACGAGCCGTAAATTAATATACAGCTTGTAGAGCATCTCATGAAGCCTGCCGACCCAGTTATCTTATTTTGTTTTGGATTTGTATTTAAAACATTATAGATAGGTTTTTAGGTTATTTTTCTTAAAGAGTAAGGAGAGAGAGAGAGAGAGTAGAGTCAGCGAATTCAGAGTGAGAAGCAGTAGAGAAAAACATTGGAAGGTTGAGAGACACTTGTAAACTTTAATTTCATCTCTTAGTTACAACCTTGTGATTCTCATTGAAGCTTTGAATTTTCTTGTGCTTAATTCAGCTGTGTAAGTTCTTTATTATGTTATTCAAATTCATAAGTCTTGCATCTACACATACCATGAGTAGCTAAATCCACAACTAGGGTTGTGGGAACCATAAAGAACTAACAAGGCAAAACTGAATAATTCATAATTCTTGAAAAGTATGCATGTATGTATTAATTAATTCTCTTTGTTTTGCATGTTTTCTAGTGGTGACAAACATTAGAACCCCCCTAGTTTTACTAACTGGACTAAGGTAGTAATAAATAGGAAAAGAGATTAATTAACATGATTCAATCGATGTTTCTAATCTAATCAATCGAACTGGGCTAAGGAGAGGTTGTAATGGGATAATAGGTAAGGGTTAGTAATGTCACACTGTGGGGATGGACCAAATCATGTAGTGAAATTCGCCTCTCACCTGGGCCAAAGGGTTTGGTGAACTTAACTTCCCATTCTTGATGCTACACACTAGAAAGGAATTCGATTATCTGGTGATACTAAGTTAGGGAATCATGGGGAACACAGTACCTTAGTTTCTCTCCATAATGATTTAAACACTTGTTTTAGTTTAGTCTTAATTTCATTAGTCTTTATCAAAACCCTCCTTTTGGGGAGATAAGTTGGTTAATAACCCCAAATTGCAGCATTGAATTCTTCTAAGTTTACAATATTCCCTTGGGTTCAACCCTAACCTTGGTTAGGTTCTATTTCATGATAATTATTACTTTAGCCTAAAAGAGGAGGTGTAGCTTGGGTGACATCACCCGCTTTGGAGGCTTAGTGTTTGCATTTTCTGAAGGTAGTAGTCACCAGAATTCAAATTTCAGAAAAGTATTTCATTGAGCACATGGAGGGCATGTAGTTTAATCATGATTTCAATGAACTGGTACCCCCCCAATTCCTCCCTAACAACATACAATCACTCCCCAAGCTAAACTCAATCACTTAACATAACAATTCATCTTAAGTTGCAACAATCATGCAAAAATATCGATTCCAAAAATCACCTAGACAGTTAACACCATAGTGATACAAATACATGCTCAGAAATGAAGAAAATGGAGAGAAAGAAAGCAACATGAAAGGAAAATTTTTCACTTATCGCTTACCACCATTAGGCCAATTTCATGGTAGTGCACAACTTTATTGTGATGCTAAAAAATAGAGAAGGGTTAGAAAGCACATATCTTAGAGTAGAGAGCCCAAAAAAGATGAAGAAGACGAGAGCATTAACAGATTTCCTTTTTAATTTTTGAGTTGAAAAGGGTTATCATAGTACCTTTCACTTGTGTTCTCCTTTTTTTGTGATTGAGGGACAAAGTCATAAGTGACTTGTCTTTTCATTTAACTGCACCCATTAGTTCTCTGCCTTCGCGGACCTGTAGGTGCAATTGCATCTCATCACCTTTGTGCATTCTGTGATCATGATTATTTGACCACCTTCGCTGGACGTCATCTGGGTGCCCAAACTAGGTTGATTTTTTGCAACTTTGGGCGATCCTAGGCCCAATTGAGTGGTTCTCCCTTGTGCAGTGGGTGCCTGGGCCCAAGGTGCGGTCAAAACGACCTAGTTTCATACTTTTGCCATTTTTGTTAGTATTTCCTCTCACTTCTTCCAATCATCTTGCAACTTTAAAACCTAGGCAATGCCCCTACCAAAGACTTGAAAATTGTAAGAATTAGCCAAAAATCAAAAATAAAAAATTAAGATGCTATTCTAAAAGTTTAAAATGCAAGAATTTATTAAGATATGGATAAAAATAGTTTCACTACCCATTTGCGTTTTCACTTTGAGGCAATGAATCTCCTCCCTAATTTCAATATGATTAGTCATTTGAGCTTATAAGGAGGGTAGTGAGAGACCATCAACACTTTCCACCAGTCTCTCCACTTTAAGGACTTTAATTGTCTACCCAACTTGCCATCAACTTTCCTCCTAGGTTCCTTGGGTATACATGGGAGTATCAAGAGGTCTTCTTCAATTTTAGATTCACACTTTATGGCCTCCAAGTAGGTAACACTCACAACTTCAAATGATCCAAAGTTGCCATTTAGGATCTCTATGGTTTGCTCTTGCAACTTTAGTATCATTTCCTCCACTGTAGCCTTTTAGATGATTATTGGACTTGAGGGATGCATAGGCCCCATATCTCTTTCACATTAAACTTCACTCCTTTTTGAGGCTCCAACTCATAGTTAGCCACCTTTGAGTTGGGGAACTCAATTGCTTCATTGCTTAGTTTCAATTTGACCTCGAAAACATCAGTTTCCCATTCAAATGGTCCCACTCATAACTGCTACAACAAGCTAGCTCCTGAGATCATCCCTCGTGTTGAGCAATTGGAGCCTTTGGGCTACTTTTTTGGCAAGCCTAAGATTTAAGTTAGTGAGCCAATCTAGACTCATAACACTCTCATGTCTATGCACTTCCTCAACACCATTTTGTTCAGCATGAAGTGCAATACTTCGTATGAGATAAAAAGGGCTTAAACTCCTTAAGCAAATGTTCATCACAATTAGACATATAACAAAAGAAAAACAAATAAAACAAAAGAAATACTCAATTACTCAAATGAAAAAGAGTAGACTACAAGTCCTAAATCAAATCAATGCACATATTATTCCCCAACAATGACACTATTTTTTATGCCACTCAACCTAGCTACTCAAAGGAAGTAGGGGCAATCGTCATCGCATAATACCCAACTTTAAAGGTGGGGGTCGAATCCTACTGGGAATAATGTGTCAATGAATAAGTAGAGTAAGGACCTATAGCTACTAGATTTTGAATTGATAGGCGAGTACCAAGCAAGAATTCTAACTAAGTTGGGGGAAACTAAACTAACAACTACTCCTAAGAACAATTGGGTAAGGTTTTATCAAGCAAGGGAGCCCATGATATGAGATATGGGAATCAATTAAAATTCAATCAATCCATCACACTTAGCATCAAATTTACCCTATGGGTAGGCTAGGTTACTTATAGTCACCCTGGCTAAGGGAATGATATTTCACAAGAGCCAACTACGACCTCTCATGTGAGATGCTCAAAGATACGCCTGGGGGGAACACCAAAAAAGCAAAACTCCCAAGACCTTAGCTGTTGAGTCTCTTTTGAGGCCTCTTAACTTATAAAACCACGGCTATCATGCAATCTCCCCCCTCAACTACACTTACTAGAGAAATAATTAAAGGCTAAGCTATATTCAAGGACCTACCTCAAATCTAAGTTACATAAGAAGATATGCAAGAACCAACAAATCAATTCAAGCAATTTGGGAGAAACCCTCTTGATTTTACAAGTAAGTCATCAAATAATTATGAAAGCAAGAGAAATAATCAAGACCCATATATAAATCAACAACTATGCTTCAATTAACTCTACAAATTAAGCATTCAAGAACAATGAAAGAAAAAGTGAGTGAAAGATAATACAAGTAAAGCCCACACTCTTCAATCCACTCAAGAATTTTAGAAAACTTGCTCTAAATCTTTACCCTAAACTAAAATCTATACTAAGGTATGTTCTTCTTCTTCTTCTTCTTCTTCTTCTTCTTCTTCTTCTTCTTCTTCTTCAAAGATGTATTAATGTTCTTCTCTATATGTGTGAATGAAGAATAAAGGTTTGGAGTGTATGTATATTATTATTTTGGGTTTGAAAATGGTAAAATTCCAAATATACCCCAATGTCAATATTTTGTGATCGCGCTCAGCATTCTACGATCGTGGAGGTTGTCTCTCTTGGTAATCTACCTTCGTGCCAGGGCCTAATATGTTCACACTTCTTTGTGTGTCATAGCTCCATGATCATGGGCATAGAGGCTGCGTTCGCAGAGTGTATCTGTTGGTAGGTACCATTTTGTGCATTTCAGCTCTTTTTGGCTCCAATTTAGCTCTAACCTTCCATTCTTTCTATCAAAGCCAAATCTAAACCACATGTGCTTGTTACATACACCAATACACCATTCAAAGCATAATTAGCCTCAAGTTATGAGATTAACATAAAATCATAAGAAAAGAGCAAGAAATGAGTGCAATTCATACACTCATCAACTCGTTACAAGCATTATGAGTTTGTGGTTATATGATTCGGGTTGACTAATGCCCCAACTGCTTTTATGGAGTTGATGAAATGAGTGTTCAAACTGTACTTGGAAATATTTATGATTGTGTTTATAGATTATATCTTGGTTTATCCCAAGGGTGAGGCAAATTATGTTTAGCACTTGAGAATTGTACTTCAGAGGTTGAGGGAAGAAAAGTTGTACGCAAAGTTCTCAAAGTGTGACTTTTGGCTCAAGTCTGTATCTTTCCTTGGGCATATTGTGACAAAAAAGGGTATCGTGGTAAATCCAGCCAAGGTAGTAATTATTCGTGAGTGGGATAAACCTACTTCAGTGGTTGAAATTTGGAGTTTCATTGGGTTGGTAGGGCATTATCGATGGTTTTTTAGGGATTGACTGACTGAGAAGGATGTAGCATTTCAGTGGTCTAAGGAGTGTGAGGTAAGCTTTCAAAAGGTGAAGGATTTATTGACTTCTGCACCTATACTTGCTTTATCCAAGGAGAGAGTGCCATTTGTAGTATATTATGATGCTTTTGGTGTGGGTTTAGAAGGTGTAATGATGTAAAGGAGGAAGGCGATAACATATGCCTCTCGATAGTTAAAGGTGCACGAGAGAAACTACCCTACCCATGATTTGGAGTTGGTTTCCATTTTGTTTATGTTCAACTTGTGTTGACATTGTCTTTATGGGGTGCATTGTGAGATCTATACCAATCACCGAAGTCTCAAATACATCTTTTCTAAACCTAATATGAACATGAGACAACATAGGTGGTTGGAGTCTCTTAAGGATTATGATATCTCTATTATATATCACCCCAGGAATGTGAATGTCATGAGTGATGCTTTCAATTGGAAGGCTACTAGTATGGGGAGTTTAGCATTCTTGAGGGCTGAGGCCCTTAACTTTGGAGGTTCAGTCGCTTGGTAGATAGTTGGTTCAATTAGATATTTCTCTTCCTCATATTATTTTGGCCTCTGTTGATGCTAGATCTGTATAGATACGAACTTTGGATGACCTTAATGGTGCTTAAAATTTAATTCGGTAAGTTTTTTTACCATGGTGACACTTCATGGAAGCCTTCATGGGCCTTGTGGCTCATCACGGGCCGTATGGAGGTATCTTGAGGTGGCCCTTTTTCTTGTGTGTAGAGTGTTGGCATTAATGTGGAGTTTAAGACCAAGGCACACACCACATAAACCCCACATAGTCTGTGTGGCTTTACAAGCCGTGTGATGGACCGTGTGGAAGGTCTTGGCCTTGAAAATCCACGTTTTTGCTAAGACACTTCACACATGGACCTCTTATAGACCATATAGCTCCTCACAGTCCATGAGGGCTTCCGTATAGGCATAGGTGTGAAAATTTTCTAAGGATGGGATTACCATCTTGGAACTTTGTCAACAAGAATTTTTCTAGGTGTAGCTTCACGGGAGGCCCTTCGTATAGGTGTCAGTATGCAATTTTTTTCTAAGTATGGAATTATCGTCTTGAACCTTCATCAGTGGAAATTTTTCTGAGTGTCAGATCACGGAAGCACACATGGACCGTATAACTTGGTACGAACCATATACCCTCCCATCAGATCCCTGACAACAAATTTTCTAGTCATTCTATTAATGGCGTTTTCATAATTATGGTTTCTCTTAAGGGTCTTTTGTGACTTTCTATGCTATCTAAAGACATTCAAATGACCTATAATCTTCTTCCCTCATTCAAATTCATTCTCACACTTAGAATTATATTGAACTCTCTCAAAAGCTTCTCTCAAAGACTCTAGTGGAGATCTAGCTTTGGAATCAAGGAAAGACTCCATTCTTCATCAAATTCTTCTTACTTCTTCTTGATGAACTTAGGTATGTGAGATTGATTCTGGGTCCGTTTCAACCAAGAAGACCCAAACTCTTTTACACTTGATTTATAGAATTTAAGCTTACTTTAATTATGGGTTTTGAAGATTATTGGTTATTTAATTCAATTGAGATATGTGCTATGCTTTATTGTTGATTATAAATTTATTTAAGCCTCTAAATGTTGAATTCCATGATTATTATGTAGATTTGAATGTGCATTGTCTCTTTAAAATTTGATTTAAGCATGGGTAATCAATATTATTTTTTGAAATGTGGATTTACTTATGGGTTTACTTGAATTTCATATTGTATTGTTGATTTAAGATTGAATCTCTATTTCTCATGTTATTCTCATATCATTCATGACATATGCATTTATGAGCATTGAATTTTGATGAAATGATTTGGTGGGTTAAGCTCACATATGTTTATAGAAATGATTTTATAAAAATTATGGTTAAGACAAGAATGTGATCACATAAATGTCTATTGTTATTGGCTCTTTGAGCATATTGGCTGTTTACACCATATTGTTATAATTGAATGAGCTATTCCTATGCTTGAAAATATGGATTGAATTATGACTTGACTTTTTAGCCCAAGTATGAACATTTATGAAGAATGTTTTGCTTTTAACCTAAATGTGCATTGAAATGATTTGAAATGACAATTGCCTTTTTGAAAGCATGTATATATATAAGTAATCTTGTGGGATGATGATTTAGCATCGAATGGATTGGGGGGGAAGAAGCATCAAGGCTATCCCCAAGGGTCCTCTCCCTTTCCTTGAACTATGTACCAACATAGGTATATGGTAGCCATTACTGAAATGACCAGATTATAAGAAATGGTTGCACATTGATATGATTGATATATTATTGAAATCCTTCTGAAATGACCAGATCATAAGAATGGTGGCCATCACTCTAAATTGATCGGGTCATAAGGTGTGGTGTAAATTACCTTTGGCAAGTAATCTTCTCTCACCCGATGGGAGTTCCACATCGGATAAATTCATGTAATAGCTCGTATGAGTTTGAGATGTTGGTTATGGTCACATCTCCACTATATATATGAGTATTATGACATTTCATGCATCTAAATTTCATAGCATTATTACTCTTCTTTGTTGTATATCTCTTTCCATATTATGTGCCCTTGTCATCTAACATTGAATGCAGGGTTGATAAGTCATATGCATTGTATGCCCACATACTTAGTACATTCAAACATACTAACATATACTTTTGCATACATGATCTAACCATGTAGGGATCGGAGACTACCTTCATCCTCCGTTTGACGGCTAGATTGGATTTGAGACACTTGTTGTGGTGAGTCCTATCTTCCAAGGACAAGCCGCCATCTATCTACCTTATGTTGCTTTTGCTTATGTTACTTTTACTTTGAGGGTGAGCTTGGGATAAGTTTTGGCCCCCGTCCTATTCTATTATTAGAGGCATTGTTGGACATCGTGTATACTCTTATACGGATATATGCTACGTGTTGTATTTAGAGATAATGATTATGGTTATGTATCATATATGGTTATTATGGATTGATTATGAGTTTTATGATATGGATTTATGTTATTATGTAGAAGATCCTAAGTCCCATTTTGCCCCCATAGAGTGAGTCATACTTACCAGCCCACCATCTTGGAACTTTGT